>JAPTJF010000128.1:0-136039 GCA_029339195.1 Micractinium sp. NFX-FRZ | reverse complement strand
GTGGGCTTGCGCCCTCGTTTTCCTCCCGGGCATTTGCCGAATCACGCATACCGCGTATACTTCTTCTTCTTCTTCTTGTCCGTGCACCCCCTGTCGGCGTCCCCCCGACATGCAACGCGCTGCGCAGGGCCTGGCCATGCTGGCCCTTCAAGGCCTGCAGCGCGGAGCGGCGGAGGGCGCCCTGGGGCAGGCCCTGCGGGCGCTGGGCGCTGCCGCCGCCGGCACGCACCGCACGCTCTCCACCTCCTCTCAGCTGGCAGCCCGCTATCAGGTCACCAGCCGCAGCATGACGATGGACGATGAGGAGATTAACAAACCACTGCCTCACTCGGTGCGCTCCTGCCGCACCGTGCGCCAGCCCTTGCCTGCCTGGCGCCGCAGCTCACCTCACCCCTCCACTGCCCCGTGCCTGTCGGAGCCGCTACCCTCCCAGTATCACCTCGCTCCTGCCAATTCTCACCGTGACCATTCTTCCTGTTCCGTCCCCCATGATTATCTCCACTTCTCTCCCCCTCAAGTCGAACTCCCCCTGGTATCTCACCCCCTCACCTGGGCCACAACCGCATGGGACCGCGACTCGCAAGCATTCCTCTCTCCTTCGCACCGTCTCCCACCGTCTGCACTGTGTGCCGCCAACCACCTGCCCTCCCACCGTCTCCACTGTGTGCCGCCATCCACCTCCCCTCACACTCCTGCCCCGCTCACGCGTGGGACCCCTCCCCCGCCACGCAGGGCGCTACCGTGGTGCTGGTCAGCGGCGGGATCGAGTCTGCAGCGCTGCTGTCGTACTACGCCCACTGGGACCACGCCCAGAAGCTGCTGCCGCTGTTCATTGACTACGGTGAGGGCGTCTTTATAAGATTGATGCATGGTGTGAAGTCGTAAACAAGGCCTGGGCACCATAGAGGGGGGGAGGCTGTACGCTTGGCTGGTGCCTCACCCAGAGCGCCGCTACCTGGTTGGCGGGCGGGGGCAAGGGCGTGGGCAACCAGAGCGCTGGCAGTACCAGGAGGCGGGGGCAAGGCTTCGGTGTATCCAGAGCGCTGACCTACCAGCAGGGAGTTTTGCTGGTGAACGCACTGCAGCAGAGGGGCCGCTGCCACGCTGCCAACGCACCTTCCGGATGGGCAGCTCATCCCCTGCCTGGCCCACCACAGCTGCCGCTGCCCGCCCCGCCCATGCTTGCCGTGCCGCTGCGCAGGCCAGCGCAACGCGCGCGCAGAGGAGGCGGCACAACAGGTGGGGCACACATGCTGGCCGGCCCGCTGCGCCTGCTGGCCGTCCACCCACAGAGCTGCTTCCGGAAGGCCACTGCATTGCATGGCGCAGGATCATTGCCACACCGCAGCTGCACGTGCTGCTGCACACCCCTCATGTTTGGCCACACCCTCCTGCTCTGGCATCCAATGTTGGTTTCTACCGCAGCCCATGTGCCGCCAATAGGACCTGGTATCAAATGCCATTCCCGCCCGCTCCTAGTCCCACTATGCTGCTTTGCCTTGCGATGTACTGCTGCTGCTGTACCGCAGGCCATCTGCCGCCACCTGGACCTGGAGTTCAACGCCATCAACGCCTCCATGGTGGCGCACCAGCTCAACATGGCCGCAGTGAGTCCATTTAGGAATTCAACAACAATCAATAAATGCACACTATTGGCAACGCATGTCCTGGGCGGGCGGGCGGGCGGGCGTCCATGGGCAGCACGGACGGGGCCAAGTTTGTCTCTGTGGCTGACTCCAGCGGGAGGGGAGAGTAGCCGCCTTCTTAGCCGCTCCGGTGCTGCCCTGCTGCCTTCTGGCGGCTGGCAAGGTGTGCCCCGGCTGGCATCACAAATCCCACCCCCGCCGACCTGCCCCCCTTGCAGGCTGGCAAGCGTTACCACGACCCGCTGCCCCACCGCAACCTGCTGCTCGCCTCGCTGGCAGCCAGCTTTGCAGGTGGGCGTGCCGGGGGGGCGAAGTGTGTCAGCTGGGCAGTGCGGGCAGGCAAGGGCAAGCAGGGAGGCGGCACACAGGTAGGCAGGCAGGCAGGGAGACAGTTGTGGTGCCCAAGCCGGTGGCCGCTCCGCCCCTGGTGGGTTTGCAACAAATCAATTCGCCAAGTCCCCCCTCCCTGGAAGCAGACAGCAAGGCTGCCAATGTTGGCCATCCCCCTGCTCCTCTTCTGCCCCTGCCCCTGCCCTCCAAAGTGTGTGAAGCTCACCGTGAGTTCGCCTTTTTGCAGCCAGTACGAAGCGGCCAGCACGGCCACCCTCCCTCCCCACCAAAACCTCTGGTCGAGTGCTCGACGCCTCTGTGATGCATGCAGCACATGCATTTCCTTGTGCTGCCCTGCAGGCGACAGCAAGGCCGCCAACGTGGCCATCTGCCTGACCAAGGACGACCTGGGCCACTACTCCTCGGCCTCCCTGCCCTTCCTGCGCAACGTGGAGGCACTGTACCAGGTGAGCGCCTACCTGCAACAGTGTTTAGGGAGTAGGGTTGATTAAACCCAAACACACAGTGGTTGAGAGTGCGCGACCGCACCTGGGTTCCGAGGTGAGGTGGGGCGGGCGGGCGCACCGGTTCCACCCCAGCCAGCTGCGCAACGTGGACGCACTCACTCTGCCAGGTGAGCCTCTGCCTGTGGGGGTGTGCATGCATGTGGCTGGAAGGTACACCACCTGACTGGCGGGGGACCGCTGGACTCCCCATCATGGTGCCTTCTCCCCTCTTTTCCAGTCCCTGGACCGCAGCTGACACCGTTGCCGCTCTCTTGTGATACCCTCCCCCGCCTGCGCCCCAGACACTGGACCCTCAGCTGACGCTGCTGATGCCGCTGCTGGGCCTGCGCACGGAGCAAGTGCTCAAGATGGGCGAGCAGGTGTGGTGACATGTTGTGATGTGGTGGGAGGGAGGCAAGGCCTGGCCAAACATTGCGTGCTGAAGATGGGCAAACAGGCGACGGCCCCTGCCTGGCTCTCTTGCCCGCTTGCCTGCCTGGCCGGTCCAAAAAGAAGTAGCTCTGCGCTGCATGTTGCTCACTCAACCCCCACCCCCTCTGGTCACTCAACCCCGGCCCGCCTGGCCCACTCTTTGACTTTCCCACGCAGGTCAAGGCGCCCTGGCACCTGACCTACTCGTGTGCTGAGGGCGCCAAGTCCCCCTGTGGCAAGTGCGCGCCCTGCTTGGCGCGTGAACAGGCGTTTGACAAGGCGGACCTCAAAGACCCGCTGCTAGAGTGCCCAGTGGAGACATGATGCTGATGCAGACGGGCGCATGAATGCCTGGCGCCGGCTGCTTGGTGCTGCATAAATGCGCGTGCACAAGTGCGGACAGCCCCGCAGCTGACTCAAGAAGCCAGGCAAGCGCCCGCTCCACAGCCGCCTTACGCATAGGGCCAGCCCAGGGCTGCTGCTTTGCTGTAGTTTTTTTGTTGGAGCACACAGATGTGTGGCGTTGTCCCATTCCCCGGAATGCCTTGAATGTGCCTCTTTCTTTGGCTTGCAAAACTCAAATCGTACAGTAGGCGCCCTGTCTGCCACGCTTCCTTTCCCGACCTAGCTGCCATTCCCTCTTGCCTGCCTTCACCAATGTAGCAAGCACGCATTCTCTTCCATGCGAGCCTGCCATGTGTGTACACTCGAATGCTCATTACAGTCATCCCACATCAGCTCTGCCGCCGGGGTGCTGCCCCCTGCTGCCGCGCCTGCTGGTCAGCGGCACGGTTGATGCGGCCGTGCTTCAGGGCAGGAGCTGTCGCCGACGCTTGCCCCGCAGCACCTGCAGCATACGAGGTACCACCGCTGGCACGCCGCTGCTGCTGCTGCTGCTGCTTGGCTGAGGCGGCGGCTCCTCCTGCTGCCGGCTGGGCCGCTGCCCGCCCTGCTGGCGCCTTCTCAGCAGTCTCAGCAAAGAAGCAGGCCACTGCCGCGCTCAGCTTGCGCTCAATGGCGTCCTGGGTGGCACAAGCGCCTGCCGGCGGCTGCTGGCCGCCCGTGTCAGCTGCAGCCATGCGCGGCGTAACTGTCAGTGCTGCTTCATCAACTGCCAGCTCATCCGCCGCCAGGCCCAGCGCTGGCTGCGACCCAGGGGTGAGCGCTTCCAGCAGGGCAGACACAGAAGGGAAGTCTACCGATGGCACAAGCGGCATCGGCTGGGTGGCAGCCTGCTGCGAGGGCTGGCCAGCAGCCATTGGGCGCTGGCTGGTGCGCTGTGCAGCGGGTGGCTGCTGCGGGCGGCTGCTGCGCGCGGCTGACCCAGCGTACCCCGCCTGCCGGCGGTGCTGCTGGCCCTGCTGGCCCTGGCCCTGCTGTGCCTGCAGCGACGGCTGCGCCCCAGCGGAGCTGTACACGTCATTGCTGCGCCAGCTGGCGGCTCGCTGCGGCCGTCCTCGTTCTTCTCCTGCTGGCCCCCCAGCTGCAGGAGCGCCTGCTGGCGATTTCGGGTGGAAGGAGAACAGCGGGTTGCTGCTGCTGTTCAAACCGTTGCTAGGGCCACCGGCTGCTTCCTGGCTGCCCGGCTGGGCGCGCCCCTGGGCAGGTGACCAGCCGTGCCCGGCACCCACACCACCAGGTGAAGGGCTGCCCAGCTGGTAAGCCAGCCACTCCTGATCTTCCTCCTCATCCCGCTGCCGTGCCTCTGCCTGCTGCACCAGGGCCGCATCCGTTGCCCAGCGCAGCCGCCGAGGCGCCAAGTCCTCCTGAGGCGTGTAGGCTGGTATCGTGCTGTCCACGCCAGGGCTGGCCACGGGGCAGCCGGCCTCCTGGCTCCACTGGCCGCCCTCAAACCACCCTGCAACCCTGGCCTCGTCGGCATGCAGCATCTGGCGCAGCTCTGCTTCCAGCGCGTCCTCCTCCTGCTGCTGCTCCCACTGCCACTGAGAGCCCTGCTGCTGCTCCTGCTGCTGCTCCCGCTGCTCCCAAAATGGCGAGTAAGGGTTGGGCGACAGCGCCGCCAGCGACTGGCCGCCCGGCGAGCCGCGGCCCCGCCCCTCTGTCCCAGCACATGCTGCGTCTGTGCCTGCGTACGCTCCGCCCTCCCGCTGACTGGCATGACGTGCTTGTGGGGAAGCTGCTCTGCTCCCGCCTCGGCTGCTGCCACCATCACCCCCGCCACCGCCACCCGCCGCCTGCCTGCAGCGCTGCAGCAGGCGGCGCTCCAGCTTTGCCACAAAGGCATCGCGCTCCAGCAGCGCTGCCTCCTTCTCCTTACAGCGCTTGGCCTGCAGAGCCGGGATAGGGCGGGCAGGGTGCCAAGCACCGCCAGTGAGCATGCACCCTCATCTTGCGTGCAGCCACCTGCTCCAATGTGTCAATACATCTCCTTGACAAGCATCCACCTTTGCATGCTGCCCCTGCAGTCTAGTTTGCACCACTGCTGGCCCTCCTGCAGTGCCTGCCATACACCCTGTCCGCAGTGCTGGCCCCCCCTGCCGTCCGCCACCATGCCACCACTGCTGCCCCTCCCACCACCCACCATGCCAGCCACCCGGTCGCGTGCCGCCTTCAGCTGGCGCTGCAGGTCCGTTGTGACGGCAGATGCATCGAGCCGCTCCCGTGCCAAGCTCTGCTGCAGCTCCCGCCGCTCCTCCTGCAGCTTCACCGCCTGCAGGCAGCAAGAAGTGCGAGGGCGGGCAGGTGGGGACAGGTGGGGCATGGGCGGAATGGAAGTGGGCTGCAGCCCTCGGAACAACAGCGGCTACACTGCTGCCTCATAACTATCATGTTGTGCACCATGTTGCTCAGCAACGAAGGTTGCAGGCAAGGGAGCACCCCTCCCTGCCTGCCTTGTCCGCGGCCCACCTGCGCCTCAGTGGCCTTGAGCCGCGCTGCCAGCCCCTCTCGCTCCCGCCGCAGCGCCTCCAGCTCCCGCAGCGCCAGGCGCAAGTCGGTGGGCAGCCCACGGGCTGCAGCACCCACCTGCAGAGCACTCAGGTGTGGAAGTGTTTGCGCGGGCCTGGCGGCATCAGGCCGAGGTGCCGCTAAAGCCGTCCCCTCATCAGCGACTTGCACGTAGCTTATGCACCAACCTGCCCAGGGAGAGGTGCACCGCCTGCCCGGAGGCGCCTGCCTTTCCTTCTCATCATTGAGAAAGGCAGCACCAGCGCAGGGTAGCACCCACCTTGTCTCGCGCCAGCGCTGGCGGCAGCCTGTGCACTGCCCCTTGCTGCACCCGCGGGTCGGCACCGTTTGCAGGAGTCAGTGCCCGCAGCGTGGAGCTGAGGCATTCCAGCACATCGGCCTGCCGCTGTGGCACCTGCCCGCATCCCCCAGAGGCGCCGCTGCCGCCGCCAGGGCTGCTGCCCAGCGCCTGCTGCCCCTCCAAGGACAGGCAGACCGCCTGCAGGCGTCCCAGCCGTTCCCGCATCGCCTCCTGGCTGCGGCTGCTGTCCTCGTTCTCGTCCTGCAGGGGCTTGAACGCAGGGAAATGTGTGATTGGTGAGTGGTCCCAGTGCTTGTTGTCGCTCTGGCACTCGCTTTTGGTGAATCTTTTAGTACTGTCTTTCTACCATGTGAATCACTTGCCAGGGTGCCTTCCATCATGACCTGCACCCAGATAGCTATCCAACTCTACCAGCCTGACGGCTCCCTTCCCTCCTCCACTCCCCAGTGCTGCAACCCTCTGCACCTGCAGTGCTACCAGGCGCTGGTGCAGCTCTGCGTTCTCGCGCGCAAGCGCCTCTGCCGCTCCCGCCAGGTCTAGCAGCGCCCGTCGCTGCCGCCGCCGCTGCTCCTCCAACTCTGCCATGTCTGCTGCATGCCGCTCCTCTGTGCGGCGTTGCTGTGCGCGCGATGTGTGGCGCAGTGCCTGCATTCGGGGAGGTTGATGGGTATGTGGGCGTCAGTAGATATCGAGAGAGGGCAGCAGAGTGCAGGGTGGTCAGCTGGGCAGCCACAGGCGCAGGAGGAACAGGTGCATGCACCTTCCGCCAGCCCACCTGCAGTTCGTGGTCCAACTGCTTGTTCTGCTGCACCAACGTGGAGAGATTTCGTCTCAGGCTGTCACTCTCTGCTGCCTGCGATCGCACTGCGGCCCGCAGCTGCGCCAGCTCTCGTGCTTGACGTGCGCCCTCCATACCGCTGACGGTGGGGGGCGGGGGCGCCTGGGTGCCTGCGGGTGGGGCGCAAGCAGTCTGGAGTTATCTTCCGTGCAATTGAGGAACCACGGGATAGCCTGGAGCTCCCCGCAAACCTGCCGTTTCTCGCACTGAGCCGCTGCCGCCACCAAGCCGCAACAGGGCTGCACGCTTGCCGGGAGGAAGGCTGTCCAGGTAGGACATGGCTGCCAACGAATTGAGAGGGTCCAAGGGCCAGCCGGGTGAGCTCGTCAGGTGGCGCGTGCTGGGCGGCACAGCACGACGTCGCTTTGTCTATGCTCCTGCCGATCGATGCGGCACTTTATTCGCCACAATGCCCTGTCTGGGAGGCTCCGCGGCCGCCTCAGGCGCGATCCCCTCTTGACGCCCGCAAGCCTCCGGGACCCACGGGAGCGGCCACACGCCTCTGGGAGCCATGCACCGCTCGCTGGAACAGCGGGAGAGCGGCTGGCTGTCGGTGGATGGCGCCGCCGCGTTTGGGCACCGCCCCGCCCGCTTTGCCGCCTCCGCCCTGGGCGACGCTGGGCTCGCGCGGCGACTCTCGCAGACGGCAGCGCTGCCGGGGCACTCGGGCGCAGTGAATGCGCTGGCCTGGACCGAGGGCGGCGAACTGCTGGCTAGTGGCGGAGAGGACTGCCGGCTGCGCCTCTGGCGCGGCACCGGCGGCGAGCTGCTGCACAGCCTCGACACGGTGGGTCCGCCGCACTTGCCGTCGGCGCGGTGCCTGGTACAGCCGTCCTGCCGGTCCCTATTGTGCCCTGCCAGGCTAGGGGCACGGGACGCCTCTGACCATGTGTGCCGCGCACCTGCTCTCCCCCCCTTGCGAGGAGCAGGGCCATACGGCTACCGTCCTTTCGGCGGCCTTCCTGCCCGGCAGCCGAGGCGACCAGCTGCTGTGCTGCTCTGCCGACCGCCAGATACGGCACATAGCAGTCACCAAGGGCGCCGTGCGGCCCTACTTGGTGCACGCGGGGCGCGTGCGCGCCGTGGTGCCTCTCGACTCACGTGGGTGCTGCGCTGTTTGCTGGGTGCTGGGCGCTGGCAGCGCTGGCGGGTGGGTGTAAGCGCGCTCGGCATCAAGCTGCAGAGGAAAGGTGCATACAGCGCACTGGAGAACGCCTGCACGGCACTGCTGTGCAATTCGTGTGAAAGGGTAGGGGTGCAGGCTGCGCGCCGCGGCTCACCTGCGCTGCGTTGCTGTGCAACTTGCTGCGCTCACACTATTGTGCCCCGCTGCCCCGCCTGCCCGCCTGCAGATGTGTTCCTGTCAGCCAGCGAGGACGGCACCGTGCGTGAGTTTGATGTGCGGCAGCGCCCGGCAGCGGTGCACCGGGATGCGCTGGCAGGCGACGACTCGAATGTGTTAGGTGGGTGCTGCTGCAGTGGTTTGTGGGTGCAGCTGCCACTGCGGTTATGTGGCGGTTGAGGTGAGAGAGGCATGTGCTGGGTGCCTGTCCGTTTGGCACCGCACCTTTTGCGCACCAACTCCCTTCTGCTACTCACAACTGCTTATCCCCGCTCCTTGCCGGCCCCGGCTGCTGCAGTGGACCAGCGTGCCGAGCGTGTGGGGCGCTCGCGCGTCAAGGTAGGCATCTACAGCCTGGCTGTGGACCCTCAGCGCCCGTGGCTCATGCTCACAGGCGGCACCGACCCGCTGCTGCGCCTCTATGACCGACGCATGCTGCCAGCTGATGAGGGCGCTGCTGATGGCGTTGGGCGCAGCAAGGCGCCGCAGTGGGTGTCAGCCTACATGCCGTCTCACATCAAGGCGGCGGTTTGGGACAGCGGGCGCCACCCCGCGCTGGCGGGCGCGGCGGGCGCGCCGCCAGCAGGGCGCCACATCACCGCCGTCGCATTTGCGCGCGGCGGCGCTGAGCTGGTGGGGTCCTACAGCGGCGAGTTCATCTACAGCTTTGATGTGGTGCAGCACGCTCGTGACGTAGAGGCACTGCTGCACATCCCTGAGACCGTGCTGAGGTGGGTGCCCTTGAGCGTGTCATGTGTGGGTTGAGGGGTGACGGGAGCGTACAGTTGCCAAGCAGCCTCACCCCTGTATCCATACTCACTGCACGGACTTATCGACTGGGTCCACAACTTGAGCTGCTCTTCTGGAGCACTTTGGCACTGCTTTGATGCTGGCATGGCTGCTGCCCTGGCTGTCGTCGAGCGGTGCTTACGCTTACGTGCTCACATCTGCTCATCCCGTCGCCCATCTTCCTCATGGCCGCAGGGCGCCCACGCGGCCGCGTAGCCACATGGGGCGGCGCAGCACGCGCGGCATGAGCGGCAACCAAGAGCCGGCAGGGATGTCGCCTGCTGTGCCAGCGGCGATTGCTGCAGCAGCGGCCGCGGCGGCAGCAGTTGCAGTGGAGGGTGGTGGCGGCACTGTGCCAGTGCAGCCGCAGGCTGGGCGCTTACGCCTTCAGCAGGCGCTGCCGCAGCGGCAGCGGCCCGTGGCGGGGCGCGGCATCGCCATTGCCTCTTCGGTGCGGCAGCTGGAGCGCCAGCGACGGCAGCAGAGCAGGGCGGCAGCAGGGGGGGAGGCAGGGGAGCCTCCGCGGGCTGAGAGCTCGCGCCCTGCTCACTGGCAGATGCACCCCACGAGCAGCACACTGCGGTCACCCAAGAATGAGCCACGGCAGCAGCATGGGCAGCACCACAGGCAGCAGCAGCCACAGCACCATCACCCGCCACACCACCACGCGTCCCCCCACCAGCAGCAGCAGTTGCAGCACGAGCAGCAGCAACAGCACTCTCAGCAGCTGGACTCACGGCAAATGAGCGACTCTGAGGGGTTGTCGGATGGGGCCAGCCCCGAGGGGCCGCAGCACCAGCGGCAGGGCGTGCGGCGCAGCCGGCGCATCATGCGGCGGCGCCGGGATGCAGCAGAGCTGCAGCAGCTGCAGGAGGACGCAGCCGCTGAGGCGGCAGAGCAGCAGCAGCTTCACAGAGAGCAGCATGAGCAGCAGCAGCAGCTGGAGGCGCAACAGCCGGCAGTGTCGGGTGTGGCAGAGCCTGCCGCCGTGCCTGTGAGCAGCAGCGACAGTGAGGACAACCATCACTCACCAGTCACTCGCCGCCGGGTCCGCCGTCGCACGGTGGCCGGAGCGGCAGCAACAGCAGCAGCAGATGGCGCTGTGCAAGCCGCAGCAGGACAGCAGCAGCAGTCCGCCGGGTTGCGGCCTGGCCATGCGGCGGCAGCGCATGCGGCAGCAGCAGGAGCGATGCACAGCGGTGGTGATGGATTCAAGGCGCCCCCAGGTCGCAGCCCACAGCAGCACCACCACCACCTGCGGCAGGCAGCAGCAGCAGCAGCAGCTACCGCCATGCCTCGACTAGATAGCACTCTAGGGCTCTTGCACCACCATGCACCGCAGCTGGAGGCGTCAGAGGTGGCAGCCGGCCCTCATCCTGTGCAGCAGGAGGCTACGGTCAGCATGCGGCATCCGCACACCACTGGTGGACGGCGCGGCGGTGTCACAGACCACTCCCCAGCGGTCGAAGTCAGCTCGCGGCCGCTGCTGTCTGCGTCGCAAGTGGGGCTTGCCACTCAGCTTGGCAGCCAGCAGGCGGGGCACGAGGCGAGCAGTCTCAACTCAGGTGAAGCGGGGCCTCTGCTGTTTCTTGCCTCCCTGATTCAGCCTTCGCTGCCTCTGCGTGCGTTCTTGTCGCATCCTGCTGCTTGTGTGGTCTGCCTCTGGCTGTTGGCGCAGCTGCATCCACCCTCAGCGCATGTGGTAAGCATTAATTGCGGTGCCCTGACTCTTCCACGTCTTGTGCTCTTCTTCTGTGCTGTGCAGCTGAGCAGCCCGCCAATGAGCGGGTAGGCAGCGTGGCCCAGCGGGCACGTGCGGACGCCCCCTCTGTGGGCAATGCGCCCGTGGCCACCACAGCAGCCGCAGCAGGGGGAGCAGCAGCAGCAACAGCCGGGGAGCAGGAGGTGCAGCAGCAGGTGCCGCAAGTGGCAGCAGCTGAAGTGCAAGAGGCCAGCACGGGGCACCAGCGCGGTGGGCGGACCAGTGGCGGCCGCCTGCTTCCGCCGCCACCCCAGTTTGGGGCGCAACTGGGCGCAGCGCATCGTCAGCGGCAGCCGCTGCAGCCGACCGCAAGCACAGGCACCTCGCGCCCACCGGCTTTTGCCTCTCAGCAGCAGCAGCAGCAGCAGCGCTACTTGCTGCCAGCCGCGAGTGGGCGGCATGCCTCCCGGCTGCGGCGGCACTCAGAGGTGCTCCAGGCCTCACAGCAAGCCGAAGCTACAGTTGCTAATGCAGCTGCCATGGGCAGCCAGGCAGCGGGCGCAGACGCGGAGGGTGGTCAGGCACTGGCTGCCGGTCAACCGCAGCAGCAGCAGGAGCAGCAGGCGGGGGCGCCCCAGTCGGCTGCGGCACAGCAGGCACCCTCGCTCTTGCAGCCGCCGCAGCCGCAGGCCACCATGCTGTCCGGGCGGGGGCCCTCGGTGTTAGGTGACTTCATGCCCGGTCAGCAGGAGCAGCTGGCGGACTCGGAGATTCAGCAGCGGCAGGGGTCGGTGGGTGGGGGGCGCGGGCACCAGGCGGGAGCCGGCGCGGAGACTGAGCAGGCAGAAGAGCAGCAGCAGCAGCAGCAGCAGCAGCGGCATCACCGGCGGCGCCAAGTGGACAGCAACGTTGGTGCCATTGTGCACAACACGGGTGAGCGGTTGGCCAATTGATTTTTCAGGCTGGAAACCCTGTGGTGGCCGAAATTGCATGGGTCCTTGCTGCGACAACGCAGTTGTGCAGCAGCGAGGATGTTTGTGGCGCTGGCGTGCACCACATTCTGCCCTGCACCGTGTGTGCCCTCCCTCACACCACTGTGCCGTCTTGGACCCATTGCTGTTTCTGCAGATGCGGATGACGGCGAGGAGGTGAGCGAGCCAACAATGTTTCGGCGGCGCTACGCCGGCCACCTCAACCTCTCGCCTGCGGCCCCGCACGACGGCCCGCCGCTGGCCCCGCAGCTATCCTTCCTTGGACTGCACTCTGGTGAGCTTGCCTGGAAGTTGCAGAGTTGTTATGGTTGAAGTACTCTACTCAAACTTAGTGGTTATCAGGCGGCGAGATTACTGGCTCCCTGAGAATTGCCCTGCTGCTTGCTGCCGCTCCCTGCCCTTTTTGCTGTCTTGCAAGCCTGCACAATCTTGCACGCCCGCCCTCTTGGCACCTGTCCCATCCGAAGTGTCTCGTACTCCTGCCTGCTGCACACCACTGCTGCTGTTTTGCACCCTCAGCCGACAACTTCAGCTGCAGCCTCAGCCTCACGTCCCGCCGCTGCCGCTGCCTGCTTGCCCATTTGTGCACCCGATTGCCCACCCATTCATTCTGCAGAGCTCCTGGTCTCTCCCTCCGACTGCGGCAACCTGTTCATCTGGGACTATGCCAGCGGCCAGCTGTTGAGTGTCCTGCCGCCGTCTGCCCCAGCCGCCAGCTCCTCCGGCCTGGATGGCGCTGTGCTGCCAGCGGCAGCTGCCAGCACATGCGTGGCACCTCACCCGCTGCTGCCCGTGCTGGCCAGCGGTGGCGCCGACTCTGTGGTGCGCCTCTGGTCTCCAGAAGCGGAGGTGGCGTGCAGCCAGGAGCTGGCAGCCGCTGCGGTGGGTGCCAACCTGCAGGTATTGGCAGAGGCAAGCGGGCTGGCGGGCGACGGCGGCAGCAGCGGCAGTGGGTTGGCAACCGATCCGGCGGCGCTCCTTCTGCAGGGCAGCCCATGCACTTTTATGTAGTGCCTGGTTTGTAAACACAAGGCAAGCATCAGTGTAAGGTTGTTTTTCGAGCGCGGCAGGTGATTTGCTCGAGGCCAGCTGGTAGTGACGGCGGCTTCTGCCAAGTGGCGGCCCAAATCTCAGCCACTCATTTCTGAGCCCCTGAGATCCTCCGCGTTGCGTTGCTGCGTAGAATTGTGGTATTCTTCCAGGCCAAGGTCAGCGCCCTTACCAGCGCTGGAGAGTCCGGCATTGTGCGAGCGAAGAGAACAACTTTTGTCGGGCAGGTGTGGCATGGCCGCAGCGCGTGCTTTTACGAGCAGCTCTCACGGGCCAGACCCGCGTGCCGTTTGAAGCACCCGCCCACGAACGCCCGCGTGCCGCGCTGCACAGCCGCCACCGCCGCTGCCGCCGCAGAGCCGCCGTTGCACAGCCGCTGCCGCTGTCTGACTTTCACATTGCCGTGTGCCAACCCCATGCCGGCGCAAACGTATGCAGGCCTTCCAACATCAGATACAATATGGTAGCAGAGGGCAATGTGGGCGTGGCATTTGGCCTTGTGGCCGCCGCCGGCATGGCCACCTGCCTGGGCGCCTGCATCGTGTGGTGTGCCAGCCTGGCGCAGCCACGTCTACTGGCCGGCTCGCTAGGCTTTGCTGCTGGAGTGATGCTGTAAGTGGTGCTGGTGCAGTTGCTTGATTGCACACAGTCTTGCAATCTAGCTGACCTGCTCTGATTCGTGTGCGTCGGAAGCAAGGGCAAGCCAGGCGCGGGCGGCCGTGGGTGTTGGACGGCCAACGCCGCCACAGCTCCGCCCCTCCTTCTCCGCTTCCTCTGATCTCGCTTCCCTTGTTCCAACGGCGGCCCTTCATTGCTTGCAGATATGTCTCGTTTGCTGAGATTCTGATGCGCAAGTCGGTGGCCGGCTTCCAGGCGGGGGTCAACACCAGCGGGGATGTCGCCTTCCGCTGGGCCACGCTGTGCTTCTTCGGCGGCATGGTGGTGATTGCGCTGCTGGACCGGGTGAGGCTGGGGCGGGGGCAGGGGGGGCGGGCAGGCAGGGCGGAAGGGCGCGCTTGCGGCTGGTCAGAGGCACGCCGGCCGGTTGCAGGTGCTGGATCGGGAGCGGGGAGTAGGAAGGACAGAGCAGGGTGGTGTACTCACTGCGCTGGGCCACGCTCTGCTTCTGTGGAAGCACGTTAGCCGCCGCTGTGCTTGATCATGTAGGCGGGGATAGGCAGTACCGAGAGTGAGTGAGTGGAGAGCGACAGGTCACGCCGCCCCACCGCCCGCTGTGCGTGCTTTCTTACCACACCCTCAGTGCCCGCCGCTCCACCTGCAGGTGGTCCACGTCATCGCCCACCTGGGCGCACGCCACTCCATGCGCAAGGCCGGCGGGCAGCGCGGCGCCAGCGCCAACGCCTCCACCGCCAACCTGCTGAGCCATGAAGACCAGCGGGAAGCACGGCGCAGCGGCAGGCACGCCTCTGGCGGCGCCGGCGCCGGCGCCGGCGGCACCGCCGGAGCCCTGCCGCCCGCGGTGGCGGTGATGCAGCGAAACAGCGGCGGCGCTGGCGACGGCTCGGCTGGCGCTTCCCCTCGCCGGCGCGACGTGGAAGAGCTTGGCTCGGCTGCCGGCACACCTCGGGCGGGCGATAACGGCGGCGGCAACGGCGACGCTGGCAGCGCAAGCGACAGCGATGATGCCAGCATGGTCACCCGCCAGCGGGTGCTGTCGTCCCCGGTGCCGACCTTCACCGAGCCGTGCGATGCCATGACCAGTGCCGTGGTGGCTGCCAGCTGCCCCGAGACCGTTGTGGCGCCAGGGGCGGATGATGGGCGTGACAAGGCAGGCGGTGGCGGCGGGGAGGGGGATGCCGCAGGCGGGGGTGGCGGTGCCGCCACCACCTCGCGCACGCCCCCGGCCGTGGTTGAGATCATGGAGAGCGACCACCACGCCTTCATGCTGAAGAAGATGGGTACGTGAGGCGTGGCAGGGGTGGCGGTTATAGATGCACGGGGGTGCGGGTTGGGTGCGGCGCTGCCTGGCCTCCCACCTGCTCGCCTGCACGCCGCCTCCTAGTGTGCTGCCGCCCTTCATCTCTTCACCCCCACAGGCCCGCTCACCGCCCTGGCCACCTGCACCCACGGCTTCCCCTCCCACACCGCCTCACACCGCCCCTCCCTGTGCTTGGTTCCACTGCCCCCGCCAACCCCCCCAGGCCTGCTCACCGCCCTGGCCATCTTCATCCACAACTTCCCCGAGGGCCTGGCCACCTTTGTGGGTGCGCTGGCGGACACCAAGGTGGGGGTGGGCCTGGCGGTGGCCATCGCCATGCACAACATACCCGAGGGCATCTGCGTCGCCATGCCCATCTACTACGCCACCGGCAGCCGCTGGAAGGTGAGGTGGGGGGGCAGGCGTGGGGGGCGGGCGACAGCAGTGGCAGCGCGATTCGCACGGGGCGTGCAAAATCGGCAGGCACAGTGAATGGTTTATAATGCCACCCTCCCGCTGTACTCGGCATCCGCAGCAGACTCACCGTCAGCTCTGCCTGTCTTCCCCCGCAGGGCTTCATGTGGGCCCTGCTGTCCGGCCTGTCGGAGCCGGTGGGCGCGCTGGTGGGCTACCTCGCCCTCAACGGCAGCAGCGACCTCTCCTTTGCCATCGTGTTTGGCCTGGTGGCGGGTGAGCATGGGCTGGTTGGGGCCGCATGACAGTTGGTCAATGAAAATGACTGGTTGAATCAACGACGTCCTGCATGCCCATGTGTTTGACCTGGGGGCAGGCCAGCGGTGTGCCCCCTACTGTCTACTTGAGCTGTTGCCGCCTCTCGGGGAGGTGATGGGACCGCTGGCAGGGGTGTGGTTGCTGGCTGGGCCTGCATGCCCCCCGTCAGCAGTGCGTCCCACTTGGCTGCCTCATTCTGGCGCCACAGCCCCCGTCTCACCGCTGCACTGTCTGGCCTTCCCTCGCCGCCCATGTGCCGACTCGCCCTCCCCTGCGCTCCGCCACTTCACCCTTCCCCCCTTCCCCCCTGCCCCCCTTTTCCCCGGCCCCTCCCCCTCCCCCCCCAGGCATGATGGTGTACATCAGCGTGAAGGAGCTGATCCCCACCGCCCTGCGCTACGACCCAAAAGACAGCGTGGCCACGACATGCGTCATCGTGGGCATGGTCGTCATGGCGGCCTCCCTGCTGCTCTTCACGATCTAGGGGCTAGTGTAGAGGGTGGCATCCTCCCCGCCATGCTGGGAGTGGGAGCCTCCCTGCTGCTCTTCACAGCTCCACCTTAGGGCCCAGTCTGGCCTTGGCTTTAGGCCCCACTTGACTCTAGGCCAACCTCGGATTTTTGCCCACCTTAGGGTGCTCTGTCCACCAGTCGCCCCATTTTCGGCCTGCCCCCCTGGCTACTCCACCCGAGCCTCCCTTGTGTGCCCGCTGCTGAGGCCCGCTGTTGTGCCCAGACCTCATCCACTGGCGGCCACGGCCCCTTTCTACCCAAGACCTCCCGCCACCCCTCAGCCTTCACATCACACCCCTTTGTCTGTCTGTGTCCTTTCTTCCCTGCCCCAGCATCCTGTGCAGCCGCACCCTGCCTGCCTCCCCGCTTCAAGCCTCATCTCGCTCTCCCATTGCCCGATCCCCTTTCATTTGCCCGATTTTGCCCGCTCCTCCACGCCCCCTCTGCCTTCATGTGCTTCATTTCTTGGAGAAAAGATTGGGCAGGCAGGCTGCCTTGCCCGACCTACATGCCACCCACGCTCTGCACGACACCTGCTGCCCCGTATCACCTGAATCTGAGCTTTCACTGCTGCAAAACAGCCCCGGCCTAGCTGCCTGCCTGCCTGCCCCGCCTGCCTGCGTCCTTGCCCACCCCTTGAGTGTTTATTCCTCATTGCGCGTTGATGCCGAGAGGAACTGTAAGCATTAAATGGTGCGGTTAGGGGGGACTCGATTGGAAAAAACAGACAAAAGCCTTGGATTCAGAGGCGGTGAGGAGTTGGGGCAGGCTCGAGCTGCTGATCGGGACCTGGGCTGCAGATAACCGGTGAATAGGTCGGGAGTGTGCCGCGCTCCCAGGGAGAGGTTGGTGCTGGGGCTGCAAACCCTGACGTGGCATCAAGCCATGCCCCGGCGGCAAAATGTGCGATTCGGGGCGGCGCAAACTCCCTACTCCTGCTGGCGTGCAGGCAGGCCGGGCATGAGGGGGGGCAGCACATCCTTCTTCTCGCCGCCGCCACGGCCAGCGCCGCTGCCGTCGCAGATGAGAGCCACGTCCATGCCCTGCATCATCGGGCAGGGGGGCAGGCAGGGTCATGTGTGCGCTGCAGGGCAGATATGCACCCAACGCCTGCAGGTCAGAGCCAATGGTGTGAACGAGTCGTTGCATGCTGGCATGAGGAGGGGCAGGGCACGCGGCAGGCAGCCACTCAGGGTCGGACAAAGCTGGTGGGAAGGGCCGGGCGGCAGCGGGGAGGAGCGGTGGCGGCAGCAACAATGCCTCGCGGCAGCAGACGCAGCAACAGAAACAGAGGCAGGAGCAGGAGCAGGGGCCCTTGCAGCAGCAGCGCCTGCAGGTTTTTGGTGCGGCAGCAAGCAGCAGCGCCTCACCTGCTCAGTGGAGGTGAGCTTGGCGATGATTCCGGGGCCAAAGAAGGTCTGGATCTTGTCCACACTGCATCAGGCAGCCGGGGTGGGGTTGGGGGGTGGGGGATCAGGGCGGGCAACATGTGCACTGGATACGTATCAAACAAAACGTGTATTGCACATGGCATGCAGATACACACACACGCACATACAGACAGCTTGCCTCACCGCTGCTCCCACATCCCGCCCAACACCACCACCTCCTGCAACACACCACCCACCACACATGCAGGCTCACCGTTGCTCCCACATCCCGCCCAACACCACCACCTCCTGCAACACACCACCCACCACACATGCAGGCTCACCGCTGCTCCCACATCTCGTCCGTCATCTGCTCCTTCTTGGTGCGGAACTCGAGCACCAGAGTGTACTGCCCATCAGTCGCCTCCTCCCGCAGCCCCGTCAGCACGGGGCACAGCCGGCGCGGGATGCCGCCGCCCTGGCCAAACCTGCAGGGGGGAGGGGAGGGGAGGGCCGCGCGGTCTGTGTTGGGTGGGGGCCACACTCGTGCCGCTGCACCGCTGGCCGGCGTGCAGCGCTGCCTCCTGACCCAAAGACGAACACATCACGATCTATAGATGTGGGCACAAGAGCACTGATGAGGCTGTGGATCTGGGGGGAACTACGACGCACCGGAAGATGCGTGAGAGGGCCTCGTCCAGGTGGAGCTCGTCACCGTAGCGGTACCGCGTCACATCCTCACGCACCTGCACAGCAGGCGCAGCAGGCCCAGCGGGCGCAGCATCGCGTCGGTATGAAAGAGGAAAGAACATATCTGTCACCACCAAACAAGCCACCTGCACCCCACCTGTGCTGCCTGCCGCGCACCCCTGCCAAACCGGTAGTTGAATATGAACAAGGCGGCTGTTGCTAAGCACAGCTACCTGCGCCCCACCTGCTTCTGGATGTCGGTGGTCTGGTTTTCACGCAGCTTCAGGGCCTCGGGTGTGCTCCTGCAGGGAGGGTTTGTATGATTGTGGGGATCGGAGGCGGGGGGGTGAAAGAAAGGCACCGCATTGCCAGCCACCTGGCTAGCTCGAGGCAGCTGCACACAAAGCCTGCCAACCCCGGCACTCAAACTGCGGCACGCGAGCAACACGGCGGACACAAGGGAAAACAACACTCACAGGCAGGGCACCGGCTCAAGCTGTGCGTAGCTCAGGGCAAAGCCCAGCAGCTGCAGGCGGGGGCGGGGCGGAGCAAAGGAGGAAGAAGGTTGATCATGGATGTGGGCAGCCAGCCAGCAGAGGGAGCGGGGGTGCCAGGGATGAGCAGTCAAATGCTCGCTGCCCCAGGGCGCAGCAGCGTGATGAAGTAAGCACAGCACACACTGCCAGCCCAGCACCCTCCAGCTCAGTGCCAGCGCAGCACCTGCCAGCTCAGCACCGCCCAGCTCCGCGCCAGCTCACCGTGATGGGGAAGCCGTAGATGAGGAGCAGCGAGGAGACGTCGCCTCCGGGCAGCAGCTGGAAGAAGGCGCCAAAGCCGTAGACCATGAAAGAGAGGCCGATGGGGGCCAGGATGGAGCCAAAAGAGACCTGTGGGCAAGAAAGAGAAAGCAGAGGATATGATGAAAGAGGGATACCATGAAAGGGAGGCCAATGGGGGCCGGAATGGGACCGACGCGACACCTGGCGAGGTGCGGGGCGGCTGGTAGGAGATATGGGAGTGGCTGGACGGGGGCAGAGGCAGCACATGCAAGCGCATGGTCAGCAGAAAGCGGCAGCAAGGGTGTCAAACGGGGAACGCTCAAGTCATCTGCTGTCCAGCTTATGTCATCTGCTGGCAAGCTCAGCAACAGAAGAGGGCAACATGCTAAGAGAACGGGGGAAAGCGGGGAGTGCTGGCAGGGCGGCATTCTGGGCACCTTGCCGCCCTCGTAGTGCGCAGCTCTCGTCACGGCGGCCCCTCTGCACCCACCGGCGCCCGCCCCCACAACATGCCCTGGTCCCAGTTGTCACCCACCCGCTCAATGCGGAAGGCCTGCTCCTCAACGTATGCCCTGCTGCCATTGCTGCTGCTGCCCTCGGCGCGCGTCTGCACCGCCTGCCGCCGCGCCGCCGCCACGCGCTGCAGCCTGCAGCGGAGCAAGAGGGGCGCAGGCGCTCATCGCACACGTATGAGCCACCATGTTTCGGGCGCAGGGGGCTGGCGCCGTGGGCAAGCTGCTACAAGCGAGCGCTGCCGCTGCGGTGCTGCTGCGGAACCCACCTCAGAGGCGCAGCCGCCTTGAACGGTTGCACCGCAAGCTGCCTCTGCTGTGACAGCAGCCTGCTGGCTGGCGCCGCGAGTGAGCAGGAGAGCACGGACATGGTGAAGTGTTGCTGCTGCAGAGACAGCAAGAAACAGCAGCCACGCTCGGCGATCGCACCAAAAGACCGACAGACAGAGGGTAGCACAATGCGCGACGCAGGGCGCGGGCCAAAAAGGGGTGTGTGGGAGGGGCTGCGGCAGCGCCAGCGGGCGCAGCAGGCGGGAGGAGGCTTGGCGTCAGGGGAGCTTGGTATTCAATCAGGTCCCTGCTTGCTGAGTGGCACTCGCCTTACTTTCCGTCTGGTTTATCCTAGCGCCTCGCTAAGGAAAAACAGCTAGCCAGCGCTCCCCTCCTTGTTGGCGGCCCCCCCTGCCCGGCCTTGCCGCACCCCCTCCACCCGAGCAAGGCCACCAGACAGGATCAACATTTCAGAGGAGCAAGCGCCATAGTTGTCTGTATTTAACAGCAAACATCATGATCACAGAAATGTATTGGTACATATCGGCTCATTATGTTGGTGGTAAAAGCTCAGCACAAGAGCACGCAACTCATCTGCATTCGACCACTTCATGCAAGCGTGTGGTAACGAGTGTAATAAGGATCGGCCCCAGCGCCATGCACGCGTTGGTGCTGCCGCTGCTGCGCTGGCTGCGCCGGCTGCTGCTGCTGCAAGCTGACAGCGCCGGCACCAAGAGGTGTGAAAGCCCCAGGGTCCAGGACTGTCGCCATCCTGCGCTGCCGCTGCTGCTGCTGCTGCTGCTGCGTGTGCCTCCCTGGGGCCTGCGCCGCATAGGCAGCGCTGGAGGGCGCGGGGTGGGCGATGGTGACATAGTGCCGCGGCAGGCTGGGGTGCCGCTGCAGCGCTGGTGACACACCTGCCGCTGCAGACCGGGGTGTAGCCTCGGCAGCGGGCTGTGCCAAGCCGCGAGTCTGCAGCGCCTGCTGCTGTGGGTACCGAGGCCCATAGTAAAACTCCTCCTGCTCTTCGAGCTTCTGCTGAATAGTGGGGCGGTAGGCAGGATCATATGGATAGGCGGGGGCTGCCGCCTGCTGCTGCCTGCGCCGGGCCGCGGCGGCCGCCGCTGCCTGCTGCAGCTCTACCTGCTGCTGCTGCTGGCGCTTTGCCGTCTCCCGCCGCTGCGCCTCCTCCTGCTCTGCGGCCAGCTGCTGCTGCCGCTGGTGCAGCAGCTGGCGGTGCTGGTGCCTCAGAAGGGCCACCTGCCGCTGCTCCTCCTCCACCTGCTGCTGCCGAGCCGCCAGCTCCGCAGCCGCCCGCCGCCGCTCCGCCTCCCCCTCCTCCTCCCGTGCCCGCTGCGCCTCCCGCGCTCGCTGCGCCTCTTCCAGCCACCGCCGCTGCGCCTGCTCCGCCTGCTCCGCCTCCTGCTGCCTTTGCCGCTGCTGCTGCTCCGCCACCTCCCCCTCCTCCCGCTCGTGCCGCCAGCGTTGCTGCTGGCGCTGCAGGCGCTGCACCTCCCTCCTCGCTTCCATCAAGTCGAGCTTGAGGCCATCCGCCTGCTCGGCCGCCACCTGCAGCTCCTGCACGCGCTGCTGCAGCGCAAAGACCTGCGGGCAGGCAGAGGTGGGATGGGGTGGGTTGAGGATTAGGCAGAACGTGTGGAAAGGGGAAGCGGAGGGAAGGCAGGAGGGAGGGGAGTTGGGGAGGCGCACAGGAGGCCAACGCAGAAGCAGAGGAGGCAGAGGCACACGCACTCGCAATGCAGCCCTTTTGCGGGTTTTGGATGTGGTGGGCAGTTCCAAGGGCCCGACAGCAGTGGCTGCCCACAGGAGGGGTGGCCTGCTGTGTGTCGTGACCCCCACCTCCCGAGATGCTGCTCCAGGTGCAATGCTGCCTGCTACGGAGCCTGCCGTGCCCGCTGTGCCCGCTGTGCTCACACCCCACCAACACACCTGCTGCTCCAGCTCATGCCGTTGGTTGGCCTCCGCCTGCGCCTGCTGTCGCGCCTCCCTGCACGCCAGCCAGAAAGGGCGGCAGAGATGAGGGCAGCACGGGTTGAGTCAAGACAGCAGAAATAGAGCCAACAGGGCAGTGCATGTGGCGCTACCAGGAAGCTCTTCAGTGCTGAAATGGAGCGCAGGCGCTGGCTGCCTGCCAGGTGAGGGGCCCTGATGTGCCCACAGTATTTTGGCTGCCAGCTCGCCAACTGAGTGAATCGGTGTGAAAGAAAGACATCTGCCTGTCTGACCTCTTCTGAACCCACGCGCTTGCGTTGTCTGCATCCCCTTGCACCGCCCCAGCCCACATGCAAACACCCTCTGTGCTTTGCGCTCTTATATCAAGCTCACCTGAAGCCGGACTCCACGCGCCCCAAAATGCCCTGCACCTGCTGCTGCTGCGAGGCCCAGGCGGCGTCAAATGAGACGGAGCCAGCGGCAGCAGCGGGCGGCCCCGTCATAAGGGCAAGACTGCCTTGCAGCGCACGCAGCGCGGAGATGGGGGAGAGCTGCGGGCACAGAGGTGGGGAGGGAGGGAGAGGGGGAGGCACCGTGCAGATGGAAGTGAGCGAGGCTGTGCATGCAAGGCAGAGGGATGGCGGACAGCTGCATGCGGTAGCCAGCCAAGTGGGGGGGGGACCTGTGGGAGGGAGTAATGAGTGAGCTGCAAAGCGCCCAGGTGCACAGTGAAAATGGCAGCAGCAGACAGCAGCAACACAGCTGGTGCACAGGACTGCCAGCCAAGGCCTCTGCTCAGCTCTGGGTCAGAGTCAGGACAAGGCAGCACAGGTGCTTCGCAGCTTCCCACCTGGCCGGCCTGCGCCAGGCGAGCGCTCAGCAAGGCAGCAGACGCCCTCTCCTGCTGGCTGCTGCGGCTTTGGTGGTTGTGGGGCTGCGCTTGCTGGAGGCATGGTGACCCCAGCTGCTCAGCAGGGGCACCCATCCCCTGTGGCTGCTGGAAGGCCCGAGGGTAGCGGCTGTCGGCTGCGCTGCCAATAGCCGCGGCTGCCGGGGCTGGGGCAACCGGCTGTGCGTAGCGGCTGCCGCCAGCGCTGCCAACAACAGTGGCTGCCGGGCCGGGGGATGCAGCAGGCGCCCTGGTCTGGTGCTGCGCCGGCGCCGGCTGGTAGCGAGATGTGGGGGTGGAGAAATGCTGCTGGGCATCCTCTCCTTGCCCCTCAGCTTCCACAGCCGCCGCCTCTTGTCTCAGCTCTGCCTGGCGCCAGGCCGCTTGCTCCTCCTGCTGCTGCTCAGGCGGGGACTTGGATGCAGCCCCAGCTGCTGCCTGCTGCCCCAGGTGCTGCTCCTCCTCGCTCAGCGCACGCTGCAGTCTCAGATGCGACAGAGCCAGCGACGTCTGCTCCGCCTGCTGCCTGTACCGCTGGCTGCCGGGGCTGTACTGCCCCACCTGCTTCTCCGCGGGTGCCGGCGGCACCTGCACGGCTGGCGGCGCCTGCTGGCGGTACCGCAGGCTGGCAGGGCTGTACTGCGCCGGGCTTGGCTGTACTGCTGCTGCAACCATGGGAGACTCTGGTACCGCAGCTGCTGCCGCAAACACGGCAGCTGCAGCCGCCGCTCGGGTGGGGGTGAGTGCTGCAGCGGCTGCCCGTGCCGGAGAGGGCGGCGCAACACCAGGAGGAGGCGAGGCGGCGGCAGCACGGACAGCTGGGGCCTTGCTGGCAGCTGCCTGGGACAAGGGCAGGGTGCCGGCCGCGATGGCAGCGCCCCATGCCACCGGTGACATTGGCTGCTGCTGCTGCTGCTGGGGGCGGTGCTGCTCAGCAGAGGTTGGTGCCGCCCAGCGCGTTGCCTGCTGTGCGCCGGGCTGCGCAGCAGCCGCGTCCACAGCAGCAGCTGCTCTGGCCATGGCGGCTGGTCGCGATTGCGAACGTGGCACCTGCCTGCTGCTCTCGGTGCATGCCCCCACATCCTGCGCATCCAGCTGCTGCTGCTCCTCCGCGTGCTCATGCTGCGGCTGCCGTGGGCGCAGCAGCAGCTCCGCTGGCAGCTGCTCCTGGGCCGGCTGCTCCCAGGCTGCAGGGATGCCGCTGCTGGTGCGCTGCTGCTGCTGCTGCCCAGCGATGAGGCGCTCCTTCTGCTGCTGCCACAGGCCAAACGGCTGCCAGCTGGCGCCCTTGTCCTCTTTGTGCCCCCTGAGCGGCTGTGCACCATCTCCGCCTGTTACGGCTGGGAAACGACCAGCAGCTGCATCCAGCTCTGCTGCCATGTGAACTGTGGCCCAGCCTGCCGGCGGCAGCGCCCCCGGGGTCGCTGCGACCCAGTCCTGCTGCATGGGGGATGCACACCGCTGGTGCTGCTGCTGGGGGCTGGCTGGCTGCTGCTGCTGGCGGCCCAGGCCCTTTGCTGCCGTTCCCAGCGGGCACTGCTGCTGGTTGGGCTGCTGGTCCTGCTGGGGACCCCAGCGCAGCGAGTACCTGCAAGGGGCGGGAGGAGGGAAGCAGGAGCAGGGAACGCCTGTCAGGGCATGCTGACACAAGAGGAGAGAAGGTGTGTCAGGCATGCCCTATACGCAGCGCAGCATGCACAGCACATGCGCGGGCCCATGCCCTGCTGGCGGAGGAAGCCAGCATGCAGGCAAGCCGGGCTGCCCTAGAACCACAGCCGCTGCCCGCCCAGCACATGGCGCTGCGGACCCTGCTTGGACACCCAAGAAGCAGGCTCGTCAAGAACATTGTGCAGCATTGCCCTGCATGGGTCCCCTACAAGTACGCTCACCGCAGCGGCTGTGAAGTGGGGGATGCAACCTCCTCCTCGCCCTCCTCCCCCTCTTCCTCCTCGTCAGCATCCTCGCCCGACGGCTTGCTGCGGGCAGTCACGTATTGACCGCTGCCGCTGCGGGAGAGCCCCTCTCGCGGGGCGGAAGCCGCATGTGTGCGCTGCCCCTCTGCCTGCTCCTGCTGCTGCGCCTCCTCGCCACCGTGCTGGACGCCCTCCTCTGCCTGCTGCTGCAGCTGCTGCTGCTCCTCTGTGACCTGCTGCTGCTGCAGCGCATCCTCCAGCGGGCCCGGCCTGTAAGGGTTGAAGCTGGCAGTGCGGCGGTGCGCTGCCGCAGCTGCTGCCGCCGCCTCCTCCTCCGCAGCGGCCGCCTCTTGAGCCAGCCATGCCGGCGAGTCGCTCTGCTGCCGCCACACCTGCTGCGTCAGCAGCGGCGACAGCTGCAGCTCCTCTTCACCTTCTGCCTCCTCCTCATCCGTCTCCTCCTCTGCCTCCTCCTCTGCCCCACCACTGCAGCTGCTCTGCTGGCCGGACACAGGCGCCTCCCTCTGCAGGTTGAGGGCCGCCTGCAGCGGCAGCGGTGTCACCGCTGGCCAGTGCCAGCCTGCCGCCGAGGGGCCCGCCGGCGGCACTGCTGCGGGTGTGCCTGCAAGAGAGGCATGCTCTGTCACCGCCCCCGGTGCTGCAGCGCGGTCTGCTGCCACCTGCTTCGGCTGCTGCTTGGTGCCCCGGGTTGATGCTCCGGGGGTGACGGCTCCCGGCTCATCAGCAGCAGGGCTCGTGAACAGGCCGGAGCCTGCGGTGGAATGCACCAGGAGGAGTTGGGCGGGCAGGTTGAGTAAACAAACATACCGAGTGCACAGCCAGGGCCTGACACAGCAGGGATCACTGCAGGGATGACTGCAGGCTGGCAGCAGCAGCAGTGCTACGGAGCAGGGGCAGCAGGCAGGATCCGGGAATGCAGCGAGGGCATCAGGTGGCAGGCAAGACTGCAGCAGCAGCAGCCGCATGCACACACACACACACACACACCATCCGCATCGCATAAGCACAGCTCACCTGCATGCTGCCCCATGCTGAGGCTGCCATGCATCATCAGAGACTCCGAGTTGGGCGAGCAACCACCCGGTGCCGCCTGTCCAGTCGACGTTTTTACTGCCACAGCCTCCAGGCAGCCAGGCGCGCCTGCTGTCACTGCCGCCGTGGCAGCTGCTGCCTGCCAGGCGGTTGGCGACAGCGTCACCGCGGCCTGCTCAGCTGCAGCGGCTGCCCCATGGCCGCCACCTGGCGGCTCGGGCTGCAACTCACGGTGCGTGGGCAGCGCTGTCTCCAGCTCCATGATCAACACATCCTCCTCCTCTTCTGCCTTTTCCTCTGCCCCTGACTCCTCTGCAACCCCCGCCGCCGCCGCAGCAGGCGCTCCCACTGCCTGCCCACCAGCGCTGCTGCACACACTGGCAACACCTCCTTCCTCCTCCTCCTCCTCCTCCTGCTGGCACTGCGCCAGCTGTGCAGCCTCCTGGGACGCGATTCCAGCTGCCACATCAGCGCCGCCGCTGCATGTGCTGCTGACCTCCTCCTCCTCCTCCTCCTCATGCTGCTGCTGCTGCGCGTCGCGCACACCGCTGCCCACGCTGCCAGCGCCCTCCTCCCCTGCATGCTGCCGCGCTTCCACTGCCGGCGCCTCTGCCTCTTCGGCAGCGCTGCTGTAAGTGCTGCTTGCCTCCTGCTCCACCTGGCCCTCCTCGGCCGCAGCATCGTGCTGCAGGTGCACGGCTGCTGCCGCCTCGTTGCTGCCTGCCGTGCTGACTGTGCTGGCAGTGCTGGCAGTGCTGGCTCGCAGGTCACCGCCGCTGGCCTGTGCCAGCGCCGGCGACACAAGAGAGTCTGCCCAGGCAGGCGCCGCAGATTCTGCCCCCTGCTGCTCAGGCTCGCCCTCCTCGCTGCCTGAGCTGCTGCCTGCGCTGCTTGCCACCGAGGCACGCAGCCCGCCGGTTGCTGCGGCAGCCCGCGGCAGCTGTGTGGGGCACGCAGCCGGCTGGGCGGCAGACGCTGCAGAGCTGTCCTCCGCCTCCAGCGACAACTGCTCCTCCTGCTGCTGCTGCTGCTGCTGTCCCTCTGCCGCCTCCAGCTGCAACACGTGCTGCCCCTCCTGCTCATGCTCCACAGATGCTGATGCTTTGTCGCTGGCCAGTGACGCTGCGGGGCTGTTCACTGCCTCCACCTCTGCATCGTCTGCATCTGCATCTGCACCCTTCTCCTCGGAGGCCCCGGCTGCCTGCGCAGGCGGCGCCTCCTCCTCCAACACCTCCTGCTGCTCGCTGGGTAGCACGCTGCCTGCTGGGGAGGCTGGCACATCCTCTGCTGCAGCGGCTGCTGGCTCGTCAACCGCGTCGGCCTCAGCGGCAGCAGCTGCGGCCAACTGTTCTGTAGCCGCTGCAGCATCATCTTCTGCCACTGCCTCGGCAGCCGTTGCCTCTTCATCAGCAGAGGTTGCTGCCTGCTCAGCGGCCCCCGCCTCGGCTGCCCCTGCCTGCTGCTCAGCTGTCTCTGCCACGGCTGCATCTGCATCCTCAGCTGTATCTGTATCTGCCTGCGCTGCTTCCATAGGGTAAGCTTCCTCGGCTGCAGCGGCTGCCCAGGCTGCTGCCTCGTCATCTGGTGCTGTCCCGTCATCAGGTGCTGCCAGCTCAGCAGCTGCGGCTGATTCAGCCGCGATGCCTGCTGCATCCTCGGCTGCTGCGTATGCCGCCATCGCCTCTGACACACCCTGAGATGGCGCCAGCTCAGCGCTGCACGCTGACACCACATCTGCGCTGTCATGAGCTGGCGCCAGCTCAGCGCTGGTCACAGGCGACTCGCCGCTGCTGGCCAGGCACTGGGCAGTGGACTGCTCCTCCAGGACACTAGTGGCGGCTGCATGAGCCAATGAGCCGGGGTTACGAGCAGGGGAAGCAGTGAGAAGAGGAGGGAGCCACTCAGTGCTCAGCATAACAACAGCAGCTTGGAGGGCAGCGGCCAGCTGGCTGGCAACGGCGGATGCGAATGCGTTGCAGCGCAGCGGAGGCTCCGCGCTGCAAGCTGTGCAGCGAAAGCAGCTGTCAGCCCCAAACAAGCAGGCAGGCACACGGAGGTTGAACAGGGGCAGCAGCTGGCGACCTCCCAAGCTTGCCTGAGAGGGCGGAGGCGGAGGGCAGCATCTGAAATGCAGCCAAAAGGTGGCGCTGCGCCTCCTGCAGGCACAGGGGAAGCACCATTCGGGAGCAGAGCATCAACTTTTGGGTGGGTGCGCGGGTGGCATGCTGTAGCAGTTTACTCGCGGTTGGGGATGCATGCCGGCACACGCATGCTCAAGCCTGATACGCGCATGGCGGGCCAACAAAACTGGGCTCACCCCCTGCCCCACCCGCCCAGCCTGAGGCCCAGCTGCTTACCTGCAGCAGCAGGTGGGGTGCGGGCTCACGCTCCCGCCGCATGGTCAGGGTGCGCACCGCTGCAGCTGCCGCCAGGGACCGCCCCAGCTGGGGTGCCGTGGGCGGCGGCAGCAGCGGTTGCGCCAGGCTGGGAGCTGGCGAAGCTGGCACCGAGACCGAGGGAGCACGGTCACGGCAGGGCGAGCCCACCGCTGCCACCGCCTCTGCTGCCGCCTCCTCCCATGCTCCTGCAGCCGGCCTGGCTGCTGCTGGGGTGTGCTGCATGGCTGGCCCTGCTTTAGGCGACCAAGGCGCCATCTGAGAGAGCCGCTCCTCGCCTGGAAGCCGCACTGCCACAGCAGCTGCCATTGCAGCTGCTGCTGGAGAGCGGGGTGCTGCAAGAGGTGTGCCGGCTGCGGCTGGCTCCGCTGCGGCAGGCGCCGGGGAGGGCGGAGAGGAGCCTGGGAACAGCAGCGGGCGGGCGGCTGCTGGTGCTGGCGATGACTTGCCTGGGCTGGCAGGCTGTCGCGCTGGAGAAGCTCCTGCCGCTGCCACGGCCGCTCCTGCCCCTGCCGCTGGCCACGCTGCTGGCAGCGCTGCTGCCTCTGCTGCTGGCAGCACTGCTCCTGCTGCTGGTGCTGGTGCTGGCGGGGGCTTCATGGGAGACACCGCTGCCAGGAAAGACTCGCCAGCAAAAGGGGAGGGGGCCAGGGAAGAGCGGGGTGCCGCCTGCAGCGCTGGAGGGGCCAGGTGCTGTGGGGACGGTGCTGCTTTCGCGCCCAATGCCTCGCCCGCTGCGGCACCGCCGCACTCGCCGTCGCTGTCAGCCGCAGCTCCCTTGCTGCTGCAGCTGGCCTCGCTTGCGGGCGCCTCTGCGCCTGCTGGTGCTGGCTCGGAGTCACTGCCACAACTGTTTGCATGCCACTGCTGCCCCTCCTCCTCATCCTCCTCCTCCTCTTCCGACTGCAGGCAGCTGCCGCCTGCGTGGCCTGCTGCCTCAGCACCGCCAAGAAAGGCTGTTGCCTGCTGCTTCCCCTCCTCCTGCTCCTCCTCCTCCTCCACCTGCAGGCCGCTGCCGTGGCTGCCTGCACATGCCACGCTGCCGTTGCTGCTCCCGTCCTCCTCCACCTCCTCTGCAGCCTCTGACCCCTGGCTGCCGTCGATGCCCTCCTCGCACCCCACTGCCGCGGCTGCTGCAGCGCACAGCTTCTGCGCTGTCTGCTGCAGCTGCTCCAAAACTGAGGCGGGGCCTCCAGGCATTTCCCGGCGGCAATCAGTTGCCTCGGCAGGCTGCGCCGCTGCTGCTGCCGCCGCCGCCGCCGCGGCTGCAGCGCCGCCGCCACAGCGCAGCGGTGTGGCAGCGCTGCTCCGGGTGGGGCTGTCACCACCGCTGCGACTGCAAAAGCAGTGGAAGGGGCATGGGAATCGGTGGAAGTTTGGTTATGTTACACTGGGAATGCAAGCAAACAGGCTGCACAGGGAAGTGTGGCAGGCAGGCTGGCAGGCAGGCTGGGAGAGAGGCGCGCAGGCAGGCTGGGAGAGAGGCGCGCAGGCACGCTGGGAGGCAGACAAACTTGGAGCAGGCAGGCAGGCAGGCAGGCAGGCGTGCAGGCAGGCCCACCAGGCCGGCAGGCAGAGTGGGGGTCGGCCTGGCAGTGGGACCCTTGGCGCTTCGCGGCCCCCACAGCACCGCTCACCCAAGGCGCAGGCAGAAGAGCACATGCCTGGCACCGGCAATGCAATATGCCTCCCCAACCTCGCCCCTACCCTCCAGATCCCGCCCCACCTGAGGCTGGCGGCAGAGGCGTACGCGGTGAGGGCGGCTGAGGTGGCGCGGCTGGCGGCAGCTGAGAAGTACTGCTCCTGGTCGTCGCTGGACTGAGGGGACAGCACCGGGTGGAGGGCTGGTGCCATGGAGGCCCCAGGCGAGCAGGCGTCATGATGCAGCTGCTGCTGCGGAGACAGCGGTGGCAGCGGTGGCCGTGCAGGCACTGCCGGCGGCTCCTGGCGTGCGCCCAGCACAGCTGCCGCAGTGGGGCTGGCCGCTGCTGCCATCGCTGCAAAGCTGAACAGCGGCTGCCGCTGCTGCTGGCGCTGTTCCGGCGGCGGCGACAGGGCCGGCTGTTGGGGGCTGCTGCAGAGCTGGTTTGGAGAGGCCGGCGCTGCAGCAGCTGCCCGCAGGCCCACTGCTGCCTGTGCCGGGGGAGACCCCACAGCAAAGGCAAATCGCGAGCGCGCCTGATGCTGCTGCTGCGGTGGGCTGCACGAGGCCGCCTGGGTGTGTGTTGCCGCCGCGCCAGAGCTGAGCAGCCCTGGCGCCAGCTGATACTGAGGCGGTGGCGGCGGTGATGGCAACGCCGCGCCAAAGCTGAACAGCCCCGGGGCAGGCTGCTGCTGCTGCTGAAGTGGCGACGGCGCTGCAGGTGCCGCACCAAAGCTGAATGCGGGCGACACCCCAGCCGCTGCCTCAGCCTTCTCCAACTCCTCCTCCTCTGCCTCCTCTTCTTCTGCCTCGGTTTCGTATCCAGTAGCCAGCGCAGCCGTTGCACGCTGCTGCCGCCGCTGCGCGCTGCTCATCCCCGTCTGCTCGCCCTCCGATTTATAACCAGACTCTGCGGCCTGCTCCTGACCTGAAGGGCTGGGGCTGCTCCCCCCGGAAGCAACTGCCGCCTCGCTGCCGCCTGCCGCCTCGCTGCCGCTGTCAGTGTCGTTCTCAAGCACGGCAAAGCCTGCCGCCAGCTGCTGCCGCTGTGGGCTGGTGCCGCAGCTTCCATGCTCCTCCCCCTCCCCCTCCTCCTCTTCCTCCTGCCCGCTGCCACAGCTGCCGGCATCGCCGCTGCCAGCCAGTGCTGCAAACCCGCAGAGCGCTGCCGGCTGCCGGCGGTGCCAGGCCAGGCTGAGGGAGCCGCCTGCGCAGCTGCTGGCGCCCTCCTCGCTCTCCTCGCCACCGCTCTGCTGCAGGGGTTTGGGGGAAATGGTGGGAGCAAGAGGGACAGCTCAGACTGCATGGCGGGCCAGGCAAATTTTGGTGGCCAGGAGGCACCCTTAAAGGACAAGCGGCGCCTGTTCAGCCCGTCTGGATGTGTGTGTCTCTTTCTGAAAGCCTCGCCAGCACTCATCACAGCCACGCAAGGCAAAATGCGGCTGAGCACAGAGCGCAGCAGCAGCCCAGCACAGCTGCCAGCACTCACCCCTGGTGAAGGCACGTGTGGGGTTGCATTGCCACTGCTGAGGGCGGCACCGCTGCCATGCAGCTCTCCAAATTCACCCAAACAGCTGCGCATGCCCTGCAAACATTGGGTGGCCACGCAAACATGTGAAGAATGTGCGTTGCCAGGCGGCGTTGCGGGCGGTGCGGGCAGGGCTGCCAGCAATGCAATGCCCCCTGCAGCAGCACTGCACTCACCTTGGCGGCGCTTCCACGCTGTCCTGCGTCGTCAATGTTGCCGCTGGCTTGCAAAGGCATGCGCAGCCGTGTGCCACTGCCGCTGCTGTGTGGTGGCGAGGCAGCGGCGGCGGCGCGGGGCGGCCGCTCAGGGCTGCTGTTCCCCCAGCCCCCCGCGGCCGCCCGCCGCTGCTGTTTGCGTGACAGTGGTCTCAGGTCGCCGGCCATGCCCCTGGGAGGTTGGGGCGTAGCTTCGCCGACGTCCTCCTCCGACCACTCCCCCGCAGCTCTCTTCCACGCCTTCTTTTTCTTCCCCATGCCCGTTTCGGCGTTCTGATCGCGATAGGGAGTGTGATCGCGACAGCGGGCAGCGGGGCACAGGCGCTGTCAGCTGGCCACAGCTAAACGTTGCTGTGTAGTCTGCCCTGCTTGGTGGGGTGTGTGTGCTCGGTTTGAGTGCAGGAAGCTGAGTGCAGGAAGCTGAGTGCGAGGCATGGGTATCGCGCAGCTAAGCGCAAGCCGGGTTCCGCTTTCTTTTCGATTCGAAATTTGTTCAAGTCCCTGCACAGCGGTGACCGCGCTGCCTCTGCTTGCACTCCCTTGGCAAATCACGATCAACGTCAGCAGGGCGAACATTGTGCAAGTCACTGTACACAGCCCCGGTCACATGCTAACCTTATTCCGGTTCCTGAGCAAGCACCGCTGCATACTGTACACCGCCCACAGGATCTGTGCCCGCGGGTGGAGCAGTCAAAAAAGAACACTTATTTCATTCTTCAGTCGCCTTGACACATGATCCTCATTTACACTTAAAGTCCAGGGAGCCAGGAGGACTCTTTAGGCTGGCGGAGGAAGGGGTGGGGGCCAAGCGGTGTGGGGAGCAGCGCAGCGGGCACGGTTGGCTTGGCAGCAGGGGCAGGCAGCAGTGCGTGCGGCGCCGAGCTGGGTTCGTTGGGCGGCGCAACGGCAACACGGGTCTCTCCGCGATCCTCACCGGTCGCAACCCCGCCCTCGCCCTCCCGCGCCAGCGCCGCCACCACTTCTTCCACGCTGGGCCGCAGGGCGGGGGTGTCGCGCATGCAGGCTGCAATGAGGTCGGCCACATGCTGTGGGCAGTCCTCGGGCACGCTGCGGGCATGCAGGCGGGCAGGGCGGGAGGAGGGAGGACCATTTCCCAATTCAATCACAGCCACCAAGCTTGCCTACCAAATACGAGCACGATCTCATGGAATGGTCCCTGCCCAACAGCAGGCAGCTGCAGCCGCGACCCTTGGAATGCGTCAGCAAAGGGACACGCCTTGCCCAACACGAAGCCAGTGCCGGCAGCCGGCACAGTGCCAGCTGGGTCGGGCATCCCCATCCCGCTGTGGCTCTCACCGCGGCTGGAGCGCCCGCCCCCTCTTGCACAGCATCTCCCCAGTCACCACCTCCAGCATGATGGTGCCCAAGCCATACGTGTCGGCGGGCGGGCCGCAGCGGCAGCCCAGCAGCTGCTCGGGAGGCGCGTACCGCAGCGTGCCGCCGTGCGCTGCACGGGCCGACAGGGGGACGGGCGACAAAAGGGCAGGCAGATAGGGCAGGGTCAGGGCTAGGCTCGGAATCACAAGACAACACATGTGCCGTAGCGTGCACGTCGTGCGTGTGTTGTGGTGCTGCACAGCTGCCCGCCCCGCCTCACCCGTCACTGCGCTGGCCTTCAGCTCCCGTGCCAGCCCGTGATCCGCCAGCTTGGCGGTGGTGAGCTGCTTATCCACGAGCACATTGCTGCACGAATGGGGGGGATGCAGGAATGGGCCCGGGCGGAGCTTGAGGCGAGCAGGGGTGGGGCCGGCCAGGATGGCAGGCAACGTGCAACTTGCCGGCATGGCTAGCGTGCGTGCAGCTACTGGTCAGCAGAGAGATAACCTTGCATGCATGCAGGCCCCCACCTGCTCTTGCAGTCCAAGTGCAGCAAGCGCATGCGGTGCAGGTGCAGCAGCGCGCGGGCCACCTGCAGCAGCAGCCCCCGCCCCCTGCAGCCAACCAGGAGGGGGGAGGGGGAGGAAGAGTGTTGCAGGCCGACAGCGGGAGTTCACGAAACGCCCAACAGGGAAACCTGGCACCTGCCAGCTATCATTCGGGAGGAAGCAGGGGGCTCGGTGAGGACCGGGGGAGGAGGTGCCGCTGCTTTCACATTGACTTCTGGGCGCCGGCCCCATCCCGCCACCCCCCCATGCCCTGCTCCCAAGCAACACATCTGGATGGCGAGTCTGGACGCCCACCACACCAGGACGCTCACTTGGCGTGGTAGCGCATCTCCGGGCGGTCCAGGTGCCGGTGCAGCCCCCCGCCCCTCATCAGCTCCGTCACCAGCAGCCCCAGGCCGCCGGCCTGGCACATCCCAAACAGCTGCACCCGCAAGGCAAGCGTGTGCGACACGGGTGGGTGGTGGTGGTGGGCAGGGGCGGCTATTGAACAGGCAGGCATCGCATGCGAGCAGGTTGCATGGTGGTGGGCAAGACAGGCAACGCCAGGGCTTCCCGCTTGCTGCGATTTACTGTGCACCTGGGGAAGCAGCATGCCAGCCGAGCGGTCCACCAGGACAGCACAGCACAGCACAGCGCAGCATAGCGCAGCACAGCGCAGCACAGCAGGCCAGCCAGCCATCGGCACCGACCTGCAGTATGCCTGGGTGCCGCAGGCGGTGCATCACTGCTGCCTCCCGCTCCCACTGCTGCCGCATGCCGCGCTGCACTCCTGCCGGCAGCAGCACCACTTTGACGGCCACAGGCAGGGTGCGGTACAGCAGGGCGAGGTACACCTGCGGTGGGAAAGTGTCATGACAAGAGGGGGACAGAGAAGTGCCAGTGAGCAGCACGCTTTTGACGGCCACAGGCAGGGTGCGGTATGGCAGGGCGTGGTAGATCTGAAGTAAGGGTGTGTCAAGACAGGAGGGGGCAGGATGGCGCTGTCGCAAACGCAAGCACGCAGCCCTGGGCGCTTGCCGTGCTGAAGAAGATGCACAGAGGCAATCCGCACACTGCTCCCTGCAAGCCGCCCTGCCCAGCACGGGCAACCAACCGCCAGCCTCACCTTGCCAGCTCCGCCGGCACCCAGCTCCATCAACCCGCCACTGCTGCTCGTGCACAAGTCGCTCACGCCGTCCTGCCACCCGCTGCCACTGCCAGCACTGCCACTGCTGCCGCTGCCGCTGCCGCTTCTGCCACTGCCGCCGCTGCCGCTGCGGCAAAAGGTGAGGTCGCTAAGCCTCAGTTGCAGCGGCCCACTGGCCAGCACTTCGTGCACAGACTCCAAAGGAAGAGGGCTGCCGCCAGCTGCCGCACGCCCCGCCTGCTGCCGCTGCTCCTGCTGCGCCAGCACAGCCAGCAGCTGCCGCTCCAGCTGTGCATGCGCTCCATCAGGCCTTGCCAGCTGCCTTGCTGGTTCGGAGGGCTGGGAATGGAGCAGTCCTTGCTGCTCATCAGGCGCCTCTTCTCCCAGCTCATCTGCTGCCCGCTCCTCCTCTTGCTCCCGAGGCCGGTGCTGCAGCTGCCGCAAGGTGTTGACGCTGCGCCTCCGGCGCCGCCGCAGCACCCCCGCTGCCACTGCTCCCCCAGCCGCCACTGCCGCACCTGCTGCCGCTACCACCGCGCCCTGCCAGCTCTGGAGCCACGCGCTCACCGCCCCGCTGTGCCATCCTGCCTGCAGCAGCATGCCTGGGCTGCAGTCTGCCAGCTTGGGCTGGCTGGAAAAGCAGGAGTGGGATGTGTTGTCCGTCTGGAAGCTGAGCCACTTGCCAGCACCCTTTCTCTGCTCCCCATTGTGGGCAATTTCGGCAGCCATGAACTCGCTGCCGCTTTCTGCCACACACACTGGGAGTGAGGATGCGTGCCTCCAGTGGGAGGGGCCCAGGCAGAGGCGTCGGTTGCCCGGCAGAAGCAACCTGCATGCATCCAAACGGGGGGGCGGGGGGGTGGGGCTTGAAAACACTGGTGGCTTTCAGGGGAAAACGTGATGGGCCCAACACAACAGAGGTAGTGTGCGTTGGCCATGTGGAAAGGTTAATGGGAACAGTAGCCACCACCGCACACTGCCCGCCCCTCGGCAGGCAGCAGGCCCTAGCACTGGTGCTGCTATGACTCACAGGAACATGGGGCTGCCACGTGCCGCACTGGGCTTGCCAACAGGCCCTGATAAGTCGTTTCTGGCAACGTCGCTGCGCCGGTCAGGGGGGCGGGGGGTGGGGGGCGGGTGGGGAGGGCACAATGGAGCCTCAGCAGAGCTGATTGGCACGGCGGGGTGGCAGGCCGGCAGGCAAGTGGGCAGGCTTACAGGCAGGGAGAGGTGAGCAGCGGGCGGGCAGGCAGGAAGGCAGGCAGGCAGGCAGGCAGGCAGGCAGGCACATTACATGTGAAACCTGTCCCTTCCAGGCACGGCAGTGCAACTCGTGAGGGTTTGCAGCAGCTCACAGGTATCGCAGGATGGGCCATGCACCATCCGACAGCCAGGCATGGGGGATGCTGGAAACGAGCGCGTTGCCCGACAGGTTGCTGCAGCAGCATTGGGGCGGCGGTTCCAGCTGGGCAAGCTTTCAAGGTGGGGTTGAGAGCAAGCGCACCCGCACGCAAAGCTGAAACCCACACTGCTGCCGAATCTGGACGGTTGAATTGTCGTCGACAGCAACAGTTGGTAGAAAAACGCCTGGGAGTACCTGCAGAGTAACGCCTGCGAGTAACAGTTACGCACAGGCGTTTCTCAAAGAAGTTACTCACAGGCGGTACAGCTTGTTCCAGCCGCGGTGGTGAGCCCAGTCCGCTGGCAGCGCTCCTTCCAGCTGGTTGTTGGACAGGTCGCTGGGGGGAGCAGAGGCGGGGGGAGGGGCAGAGAGGGCTTGGTTTGGGCAGGTCCCGTTGTTTGGGACAGCTGTGCGCCGGGTGTCCACCACACACTGCTGCCATACGTGGCCAAACCACCCACCTCGGCAGTGCAACCCAGCACCTTCCTGACCTGTCTTCCCCCCCGGTGACGCCCACACCACCTTAAAATCCGCCCATGCACTGGCTTCTTACCTGAGCTGCCCGCCCCACGACAGCATGCCATCACAAATGCCTGGCACTTCGCTCGCAGTGACACTCACATGCTGCCGATGGCCAGGCTGCCGGTGTCCGCCCCAGCAAGCGCCAGGTCTGCCACACCGGCCAGGGTGCCTGAGAGCAGGTTGTGGCTCAAGTCCAGCCTCTGTAGCGTGGGCGGCAGCACGGCAGGGAATCCAGGCGGCAAGCTGCCGCTGAGTTGGTTGTGCTGGAGCGACCTACGTGGCGTTGGCGAGGGACGGGGCAGGGAGGGGGCGGGCTGGGGTGGGGTGAAGCAGAGCACGGCACCGCCACGCTCCGCCCTGTGGTGTGTACAGCAGGGTTGTGTTGGATGCGCCTGTACAATGCAAGTGAGCGAGGCGGGGCGGGGGGCAGGGCAGGCAAGGTGGCAGGCGCCTGTGAAGGGCATTTGGTGCAGGCCTGGATGGCAGCCTGGCAGGCACTCTCACTGACGAATGAAATGGCGAGGCGCCGCTTGGCTTCGTGTGCCATACCCGCTTACAAGTCTGCCAGGTCGTTGAAACCACCACCGCGCCCCAACCAGCTGCCAGGGAGCGAGCCCGCCAACTGGTTATCGGAGGCCTCCAAAGTGTACAGGTTGGATAGGATGCAAGGCAGCTCTGCTGGCAGCGAGCCCTCAAGCCTGTTGCTGCCCAGCAACCTGCGGCGGCAGCAGGGCAGGGAAGAGGCGGAGGGCGGGGAGTGGGCAGGAAGGGTGATGGCAAGCAAACACGGGCGGGCAGGCGGGCTGGTGAGCTGGACAGCACTGCCAGGGTGGCAGGCTGGCAGGGGAAGGAGGCACAGAGGGGGAGGCACCATCCACCACCCCAGCCGTGCACACAGCACAGGCCTTCAGCCCCTGGCTGTCCCGTGAAGCCCCTGCGCATTGAAGCTGTGCATTCAAGCTGTGCATTCAAGCAGACCCAGGCAGGCAGGCAGGCAGGCAGCTCACATGGAGCGCAGCCTAGATGTCGAGCCGCCCGTAGCACGGGTGCAAGAGCCATTTGCACTCGTGACGCTGCTGTCGCCGCACGCTGCCGGCAGCCTTCCAGTCAGCTGGTTGTGAGAGAGCTCCAGAGTGTTCAGGGCAGGCAGGAAGCGTGGGCAGCCTGGCAGGAGCGGCAGGCTGCCGTTGAGGCGGTTGCCGTTCAGGACCAGCTCGGTCAGGTTGCCCAGCCGCCCCCACTCGGCTGGGATGCTGCCGCTGCAGCAGGGGGCAAATGAAGAAGCAGGCAGGCAGATTGAGAGGGGATCGGTCAGGCGGCCCCAGTGGGCTGGCAGCAGGCAGGCAGGTAAACAGGCAGGCAGGTAAACAGGCAGGCGGGTACCCAGGCAGGCAGGCACGCAAGTCAGCAGAAGTGGAGGTCAGCAGAAACTGTGCATGCAAGTGGCAGATATGCACGCAGGCATGTGAGCAGACAGGGCTGTGTTGATGTGCAGGGGACTTCCAATTGCAACACAAAACAAACACCATGCACTGCAGCTGCTTGGCCCCAGAAGGGTCGCTTGCACTTGCACTACCCCAAGTCCCTGCTCTGCAGCCAGGGAGGTGTTGCCCGCAAGCCCTAAACCCTAAACCCTAAACATGGAGGTGGGTTGCACTGCTGGGCCTGCAGGCCCTCACCTGAGTCGGTTTTTCTCCAGGCTCAGGTAAACCAGAGCGGGTAAGCCGGACGCCCAGGACGTCGGCAGGGTGCTGCTCAGGGCATTCCCCCAAGCCCTCCTGCACGCACCAGCCGGGGGCAGCAAGCGCACACAAGGCAGGCGATGAGACAAAGGGCGGTCGGCGGGCAAAAGGGGCAGCTGCAGCATGCCAAAACAAGCGCGCCAGTGCAAACCTTCCTGTGCATGCATCCACCGGGCAGCCATGCTGCCACGCGGCGACCACAGCAGGGGCAGCAGGGCGCAGCAGCGGCGGCTCACAGGTATGTCAGCGCATTGCTTGCCCACTCGGCAGGCAGAGGACCCGTCAGCCGGTTTCCATACACATCCAACCGCTGCAGTCGGGGCAGTGCCTTGAGGAGCTCCGGCGGCAGGCTGCCCGTCAGATTGTTGCTACCCAGGTGCAGCCGCTGCAGGCGGGGCAGGGCCCCCGGGGCGGGCCAGCCCTGCGGGATGCTGCCGCTCAGGCTGCAGTTGAACAGAGAGCTGCACACAGGGCGTGTGTGGAAGTAGCAGGATGAGATTTGAGCAGGCGCAAGGCTGCACCAAGAGCGGCTGGCGGGCGCTGTTGTAGGGCAGGGTGCTGAGGCTGCACATGGGGGCGGCACCGTCAGTGGGATCAAAGCTTGAAGCACCCAATCCGCAGCCCGGCAAGCCGCAGAGGCAGGCACTGCACTGGGCAGCGGATGCGCGACAGCAAGCAGGGCAGGCCAGTCTGGATGCCCGCCCGCCAACTCACAGCTGCTGCAGCGCCGGGAAGGCGCCCCGCTCGCCCCAGGCAGGCGGCAGGCCACCGGGGAAAGCGACGCGGTACGCCGACAGCTGCTGCAGGTGCTGCAGCCGTGCCAGGCCGGCCCATGCGGATGGCGGCAGGGCTGGGGGGTCGAACACAGCGGGGTTTGGCAGGCTCAGCGTGCGCAGCGCATCCAGTTGCGCCAGCAGAGCGGGGAAGCGGTGGGACAGGCGCAGCGGGGGCAGCCCTCTCAGCACGCTGCCCCCAAGCGCCCTCACGTCCGTTTCCAGGGGCAGGGGTTGAGCCACCTCCAGGGAACTGCTTAGGTACAATAGAGGGAGAGTGAGTGAGGGAGGGAGGGAGGGAGGAGGGAGGGTGGGTGGATGCGGAAGGGTGAAGCATCTATACGCCATGCAGGCAGGGCAGCTGTGCTTCCATGCCTGATCGGTAGGCGGTGCGCCCTGCACGGCCGCCGCAAAGCAGAGCACACACAGGCGGGAGGCGGCCAGCGCACGCGCTGTGCATGCAAGGCAGCACCCCTCTGACCACAGAACTTCATCACAACGCACTCACAGTGACACCACTTGGCCCTCATCGCCACACTCCACGCCTGCCCATGAGCACGGCTCCGCCTCCTGCTCCCCTGTCCAGCCTCGCAGCGGGCAGGCGACGTGGGCACACGGCAACGAGTCTGATGCGCCAGTGCAGCATGGGTTGGTGGCTTGCTGTGCTGCAGCTGCTGTGAGTGCTGGCAGGTCCAGGATTGCAGCCCTCACCTCAAGCAGCGCTGCAGGCGGGGCCCAGGGGGCACAGAAGTTGGGGAGGAATCAGAGGGCGGCGGCCTGCTACACGTCACAAGCAAGGCCATGGGGTCGCCTTGCCTTCAAGCCATGCAACCTCCTCCAGCAACGGTTCTGTTGCATCTCAGCCCCCAGCTATGCAGCATGGGTTACAACGGGCTCACTCTGGGAATCTCTGCTGGTTGACGCTGCCGGCGGCGCAACTGCTGCGGCCGCCCACAGGCAGCAGGCCGCCAGCAGCAGGCGCCGCCGCCCCCACGCGGGAAGCCAGCGCCTGTGCGCACACATGCGATCTCCTATTTTCCCATGTCGGCCGCTAGCCGCTAGCCGTGCCCGGTACGAAGCCTTCGGTGGTCTGCCGTGCAAAGCTTGCTGTGAACCATGATGCCGTGCCTCGGCTCTAATGCGAAAGCGAGCGGCTGTTGCGCTCATGTACCGGGGCATTGGGTTCACGCGGCAGGCACAGCATGCCCTCGGCGGCGGCGGCGGCGGCAAAGGCAGGCGGCAGTGGCGGCGATTGGCCTTCCATTGAGCAATCTTCGACATGGGCCTTGGACACGTATTATTGCAGCAGATCAGCACTATATAGTTCTCCTTTTGTGTAGTGTGTAAGCGCCGCACCAGCTGGCATGGTCAGCCGGGCAGGTTTGGGTAAGGGTGGCAGGCATTTCAAGGGGAGTTGCCTGGAAGCGTACTTTCCCATGCTGCCACATAGTCCTGCCATCAAGCTTGGCTCCACCTCGCATCGTGCACTCAAGTACTCAGATCCCACCCCACCCTGCTCATTTGCCTCCGCCTCGCTCAGCGCTAGCGTGACACTTTCCAGTGCCGCCGCCGCCGCCGCCGCCCCCCGCAGCTGCATCGTGACTGTACTGGACAAGCCGCCTGTGCCCACCTCTTTTCTGTGTGCATCGTGGGCACCATGCCCGTTTTTTTTGCTCGATGTACACTTCACAATCGTAGTCAACATCGTAGTCAACATCAGCGGGGTGCAGCACTGGGAGCAGCAGCAGGAGGGTAAGGTTGCATGAATGCGGCAGCGTCACACAGACCAGGACGGGTGCAGTGGCTGGGTGCCCATTAGTAACAGCATTGACAGGGAGGGCCAGGTGAAGACGTATCGTATTATATAGTATGAGTGGGCCGATCAGAGGGCGGTCTCAAGATTGATGCCTGAGGGACCCATGCAAGGACGGGAGGGGCGGCAGCTGGTGCACTGCTGGCGGTGGCAGCCTGCGGGGGGCCGGTGGCTGGGTGACCCTGCCTTGTCATCGAATTGGTCCCTGCTTCCTCTACCCTACTTTTCACGCACCGTGTCGAACTTCAGGGCTTGCTGCTGACGCTGGAGCGCTGACAGCTGGGGGCAGTGGGCGACCCTCTGGTGTTACCCGGAGCCTGCTGTTAGCCAGGGTTGGGTGCTGTCAATTTTGTAAATACGAAGGTTGATGGAGATGGGGAAGCCTGTGATTAGTCTCCGCAGCTTGCCTGGAGTGAGGGGGAGGCAGAGGGCCACACCCTTCTGACTGGCGGGTGCCACCCTGGCGGGGTGTCTGTGGTGAAAGGTACACCCCTGTCGGTGGCCTGCCTCTCCGCTCACCTTCTTCACCTCTCCGCACATCATGACGGGTTTCGGGCTCAAAGTGGCTGCCCTGGGGCGCGCGCTCCAGCCGTGTTCCACGCTTGCGGAGGCTGCAGAGTTTCAAGAGCTGTGCAGCACCGTGGTAACTGGTGCAGAAGCCGGTTCAAATCCGCAAACAGTGGCGAGGTGAGCGAGGATAATGGGAAGCTGCCGCTCCGCCTGCCATCCGCATGGCAAGTGCGGTTAACCTTCTGTGCCTTTGTTTGCACTCTTGTGCCTGCAGGTTACTCACGGAGAACCACAGCCGAATAACCTCTCGGCTCGTGCCCCAGCTGGAGGCTCAGACAGCCAGCGGCGACGCTAAGCTGGCAATGGCGGCGGCAATCCAGCTCTCGGTACTGGCCTCGCTCTATGGGTGGGCCTCCCTGCTGACCTCAACTGATGTCCCTGATCTGGGAACCCAGGCACAGCAACGGTTCACTTCAGTGCTGGCGACTGTGACGAGCGCAGCCGCAGCTGCGTTTGCAGACCTGCCAGCCCCGCCCAGCGGCAGCGCTGCAGCAGCCGCCGACGCGACCTCAGGAGCGGGCGCCGGCATCGCAAGATACTGCCCTGCTGTAGTTGAAACAGTTCAGAAGATGTTTTCCAAGCAACTGATGTCAGGCACTCGCTCCCTGATGTTCTTGCTGGAGAACAGCCGGACTCTGTGCACCCGGGAGGGCCCCTGGGCCGGCGCCACCTCCCCGCTGGTGGTCCCACACGTCCTCGAGTGCGCCCACCGCTGCGGCGCCGACACCTGGTTCGCCTCAGGTGGGGTGCGGGGGCCCGGCGAGGGGCCAGGGCTTCCCTGCAGCTGTGCACGCAATGCCGGCCCAAATAGGCAGGTGCTGCGCGCATGGAGGGGTCCCCAGGGGTGCCTGCCCGACTCCCGTCCCTTTCACCCGCAATCCCTCCCCCTGGCGTGCATTCGTGCGCAGGCATTGAAGACCCCCGCGGCAATATGATGGGAGCAAGCATGCTTGCATGCGCCGGCTTCAAAATGCGCGGCGCGCTGGAACAGTGGGACAATGCTCGGCTGCACTCCCTGGCGCATGCAGCCCTCGCGTACGTGCGCCAGCTGGCAGCAGCTGGGGTGGCGGCAGGCCCTGCTGCCATTGTCAGCAAGGCATGTTGGGACAACCTTACCGGCGGCCTCCTTCTCCTCACCTCTCAGCTGCCCTTCCCAGCCGTGTGCTGGACGGTGCACGGGGCGGCGGGTGCGCTGCGCGACGTACTCGCGCTGCTGCGCACGCTGACGGTCCGCTGCCCACGCGGCCTGGAGCCACAGCAGCACCTGCTGGCTCTGCTTGCAGCCACTTCGCACTGCACCCATACACTGCGCTGGCTGGTCAGCTACCGCGACGGGTCGCACCTGGCTGCAGCAGGGGGCAGCTATGCGTCAGTTTTCGCGACCACCCAGCAGAGCAGGTTGCCAGCGTCAGCGCTCTCGCTTGGTGGCGGCAACAATCTTCTGTGGGGTGCAAGCGCCGCTCGCGTGTGGGGTGCCTCGCAGCCTGAGCAGGCGGAAGGCGAAGCGGCAGCGTCGCAAGGCCAAGGCACCATTGCCCTGCCTGCCGGCCCCACCGCAGCAGGCTCCCTGCCCGTGCCAGCCAGCCCTGCTGCCGCTCCCGGGTGCTCACCCGCCGATTATGAGGCGTCTGCGTTTGCTGTTGAGCTGCTGGCCTCGCTGGCGGCTACAGTGGCTGGCACTATGCAGCAGCTGGAAGAGCTGGCTATGGGGGCAGCACCCAGCGAGGGGGCAGCGCAGAGCAAAGATGCGCAGCGCGAGCTGGCGGCAACCGTGCTGCTCGCATTTGGTTGCAACCTGCACGTGCTTCAGGAAGGACTGGTCGGGATGCGTAAGTGAATCGCGTGTGTGGTTGGCCGCTCCCACCATGCCCGCCTGTCCCCCTGCCGGCATGGGGTGTTCGTTGTCTGCCTGCGGCACTGTGTGAAGGCCGCCTGCCCTATCAGAGGCGTCGGCCCCACAGCCCTGCGTGCGTGCGTCCCGCTTGCCTGCCGGGCTGCCCGCATATGGCGCTGCCTGTGGGCCTCCTACCCTGCTACTGCCGCCCCACGCGTCCCCAACCCACCCACCCCTCCGCCCGCCCCCCAGCTGCAGTTCACCTGCCCCGCCTGCCTGCCGCCAACGTCACAGCCGGCGAAGCACCAGACTGGCAGCTGGCGGCCGGCTGCATGTCTGCAGCGGAGGCGCTGCTGCAGCTGGGCTGGCGGCTGCACCGCTGGCAGCAGCTGGACGTCTCCCTGTCGTGCAAGTGCCACCCAGAGACGATGGACCTGGGAGCGATGTCACGGCTGTGCGCAGGCTGGTCTCAGCTGCTCCTGCATGCATCTTGGCGGGCAGCAGGAGGGGTGGATGACGGAGCAGCAGCAGCAGGGGTGGAGCAGCCGGCAGCGGCAGCAGGAGCGGAGCAGCGGGCGGCAGCGGCAGCAGGAGCGGAGCAGCGGGCGGCAGCAGCAGGCGGAGGGGCAGCAGGCGCGCAGCGGGTTGCCAAGCACACCGAGGCAAAGGACAGCAGCGGGCCGCCGGCGGCAGCGGGGCGGGCGGAAGAGGGTGGCGCAGCAGCTGAACCGGCAGATGTGCCAGCCGCTGTCCATTCTGCGCTGCTCGGGATGTCTGTCACTGCCGGCAAGGTGGCCCATGCGTTAGCGGCAGTGAGCAGGGGGCCGCGGCCTGCCGCAGCAGCTGCGGCCCCCACCAGCAGCGACCCATTGGCGGGATGCCCTGCCCTGCCGTCTCTGAGGGCTGCAACCCAGTGTGCCCTGGACGCATGCGCGGCTCTCGCAGGGGCGGTGGTGGCAGCAGCTGGCGGCGCCTGCTCCTTTGCTCACGGCCCTGACGTGAGGTAAGGCCAGCTGCCTGTGTTACTGGCAGTGCAGGCCCACCGGCAATGATGGATGCAGTAACTGGGATGCAGTGACAGCAACCGTTGTGTCCCGGCTTCACAACGACCTAACCTCTGCCTAACACCTGCCCCTCCCTCACTCACCCCTTTGAAGGCAGATGCACTGCTGCCTTCTTACAATGGCCGCCGCAGCAGCTGCGCTATCCCCGCTGCGGCCGGCAGGCAGCGGTGCTGGCAGCGGCAGCAGTGTTGCAGAGGACAGCGAGCCGAATGAGCAGCAAATCAACGACCTGCTGCAGATGGTCCAGCAAGCAGTTGAGGAAGAAGCAGAAGCAACAGAGGTGCAGCAGCCTTGCCTGCCTGGCAGCGCAGGCAGCCCCGCCCCACGGTGCTCCCCAGCTGAACTGCGGCGCACACTGGCCCTGGCGCACCGCAGCTGCGCCCACCTGGGCTGCCCCAACCCCACGGGTGGTTGCGAGGAGGAGGCGGCATGCCACAGCAGGCGGTGCGGCGGCGGCTGCAGGGCGGCTCGCTACTGTGGGGAGGTGTGCTGCCGCGCCGACTGGCGCCAGCACAAGCCGGCATGCCGTGCACTAGCAGCCAGTGTAGCAGCGGCGGCAGTTGTGGAGGGCTCTGCAGCCAATGTACCCTGATGAAGCAGCCATGCGCGGCGGTGGCACCACATGTCAAGACTGGGGGTGGTTCAGCGGAGGCGGCTGACAGTGCCAGTGCACCCCTGCGGCACCCTACACATTTGAACAGGCTCAGATCGATATCGCTTGCTCCCCTCTTTTCTCTGTCTCCTCTCTTGCTTTGCAGCATGCTGTTGCACAGCGTACGCCGCGCCGTTTCCTGCTCTTTACATCGCATGCATGCAAATGATCAACAGCACGCCGCTTCCTCTGGCAAGTAGCGCCATGCCAGAGGGAGCATGCCCATGCACGGCCATGTCCAATCAGCGAGGACCCTTCTGGCAGCAGCACCAGGCAGGCTCAGGTGCGCGCCAGGCGGGCTCAGGTGCCCTGTTCTGGCAGCACCGCCAGGCGGGCTCAGGTGCACTTCTGGCAGCACCTCCAGGCGGGCTCAGGTGCGGGAGGCGGTGTGCTGGTACTCGGTGGTGGTGCCGGTGGTGCCACCTGTCATCCCGCTTGTGCCCATGCCGGTGGTGCCAGCGCCAGTGCCCATGCCGGTAGCCGCCGAGGCGCGCTCCTTGCCCTGCTCCACAGCGCCCTTGGTGCCCTCCCAGGCCTGCAGGGAAGGTGTGGGGTGTGGGGTGGGGGTGGGGGCAGCAGGGCGGCGTGCACTTAGCCTGCGGTTGGCCAGGTGGGTGCTGTCCTAGGGAGGGCTGCGCAGCACTGCTGAGAGGTACTGTGGGGGAGACTAACTGTCGCCCACAGCTGCTAAGGCAGCCAGGAACGACCAGCTGGTGCTCAAGAGCAGAGCAGCCGGCCAGCCCCGGGCCGGCGAGATCCCCCACTTCTCCCCTCCTTCCCCCGCCCTTGTGTGCCACCTTTCTGCCCGAGGCCTCACCTCTCACACCTACTCCAGCGACTCTCCCTCGCCACCCTCCCCTCACCTCGCCAGCCTTGCGTGCCACCTTGTGGCCCATCCCCTCGCCGCCAGTCATGCCTCCAGTGGTCGCGCCCGTGGTGGTGGCACCGGTGGTGGGACCTCCCATGCCCAAGCCTGCAGAGGAATGGGGTCAGGGAAGAGAGCAGAGGACCTTGGCAGCACTGGGCTGTCTGGGAGGCAGCACATGGGGGCACACGCGTCGGCAGTCGTGTGGCGGCGGTGCCAACAGTTCCAAGGATGCTCCGCCCTTGGACGGCTCCCTGAGCCCCAGGCAAGCGCCAGGGCATGCAGTCAGCCCCGGCCAGCACCACCGAGGGCCTGCAGTCTGCCCCTGCACCCACACACACCACGCTCACTCACCACCGCTCTCCTTGGTCTGCTTGTGGTGCTCCTCGCGGCTGTAGTCCTCCTTGGACTCCATATTGGACTGGTGTACAGAGGGTGTTTATCACAGAACACGAGATGGAGGCTGAAACACGACAGTGCGCCTGACAAGCACCCAGATGCCCACCTGCCTGCGCAGCTTCCCGCGCTGTGCGCTGGCGCTGCCGCTGTGCCCTGTGCCCTCCTCACCGCTCTGCCGCAGAACTCCTCGCTTCGTGCAGATTTGCTGCTTGCATCCCGCTGTTTCATCTGGCCCGCTGAGAACGCACTGCGCTCCGGCCCAACCGCACCCTTCTTACAGCGAATTGGCGGTTCGAAAATCCGGCGGTTGGCTACAGGGGCCAAGGCAAAGACAGCGGCGCGCCGTGTGACGGCGGCAGGCGGGGAGCTGCAGGCAGTTGGGCGAGGCACCGCCGCCGCCGCAGGAGCCGCCGCTGCCGCCCCTGCCGCCGCCGGGCAGCACCCAGGATGGCGGCTTGGCGCTCTCCACTGGGCAGTTTGGATCATGACGACAGCAGCCTGGCTTCGCTGAGCGCACTGGGCGGGCATGGTGGCGGGAGGTCAGTGGTCAGCTCCCACCGGCGCCAGCTGTCTGCAATTCCTGAGGAGGGAGGCGGCGCTGCACAAGCGGCCTGGGCCACGCAGCACGGACGCCAGCGGCACAGCCCGCCAGCCCGAGGGGTGGCACAAGCACAGCCATCACGTGCAACGAGCATGGCCACACAGGCGCGCCTTTGCTGCATGCAAGCATATTGCGGGAGTTGCAGGGGTGCCCGCAACGTGGGTGCTGGCATTTTCTGTGCTTGCATCCTAGCTGCCCTCTGCCGTTCACCCCTCAAACAGCCAGCCTGCCACCTCCCTCTCACCACAAACCTGCAGCGCTTCCACACTGCTGCTTCAGAGCTGTCGGTGCTGCATGACGAGAACAGCTGTGCAGACACGGCAGCCACTGGCGGTGGGAAAACACTGGGCAGCCCGCCGCGCATGGTGCCTGCAGGCAGGGGCGTGCGCTTCTCGGTGAGTCCCGCTGCCTGCCCGGCTCTTTCAGTCCAAGGCAGCCACCTTAGATTTTCATGCATGCGCAGGACCTGCTCGGATGTCCTGCCCGCCTCCCCGCCCTCTGTTATCCTCTGCTCACCGGCCGGCTGGCCCCTCCCCAAAACTGGCTGCCACGCCTGGTCGCATTCTGCTGGGCGCGTCACAACTGGCGCTCTTGTCTCCTGAAGTCCTTTCATCATCAAATTTGTGAAGTTACCTGAATTGCATGTCCCCCCTGAACTTGTCATGAAGGATGTGAGCGACATGGTACTGCTGGGGGAGTCCACCGGCCTTGCCACCCACAGCAGCGGGCACCAGCGCAGCAGCACTTACCAGGCATGCGACATGCGGCCCGCCGCACACGGAGGCTCCCAGACTGCGCTGCCCCCTGCAGATGCGGCCGCTGGCAGCATGTGCGGCGTGCCCGACAGCCGTGGAGCCCAGGTGCCTGCCCAGCCGCCGCCTGCCAGGCCGGCAGCTGTGCCTGCCAAGCCCCCAGCGGTGGCACCGCCGGCACCTGTGGCACCCCCAGCAGCTGCTGCTGGTGGCGCCAGCCCCGTGCTCAGCCGCCGCGCAACTTGTGCAGCGCCAGCTCACCAAGCGGTGCTGCCAGCGGGGCGCTCCGGGGCAGATGAGGACACATCCCCGCTGGCGGCGGGGGCCTGCCGGTTTTCGGGGAGCAGCCTTGGCAGCCTGGTCAGCACTGGAGGTGCCCACTTAGCTGGCCAGGGATGCCAGGGCAGCGGCGCACTAGGCAGCAGGGGACAGGGCAGTGCCGCTGGCAGCGGCAGCAATCAGGCATATGGCGGGGCAGCCGGTGGCGGGCACAAGGGGCCGGTGCTGCCTGGCCCAGTCCCCATGGTCAGCACCCAAGTGACTTTCATGCCGCTGGGTCATCAGGGCAGTAAATGGGGTGTGCAGCGGCCGGCACCGCCTTCCAGCGCAGCCACCGTGGCAGCAGTGGGTGTGCTGAGCCGCAGCACCGCCGCGGCGCTCTTCCTGGCGCAGCGGCCTGCGGCAGGCGCTGCTGCTGTTGCTGCTGGCGGGCCTCCCAGGCACATTGAGGCGGGAGATGCAAGGCATCGTGACTGGCTAGCAGCCTCCGACCCTTCTGATTTGCCGTGCCGTGGCGCAGCATGCATAGAAAGCCAGCAGCTGCAGCAGCGGCAGCAGCAGCAGCAGGCGGCTTACCGCCCCTGGACAGCGGTGCGCCGAGTGATTGACGCTGTGGGGCGCCAGGGTGGCAGCAACTTCGCAGCACAGCACGCACAGCAGGCACAGCACAGCGTGCCCGCTGTTGCTGACAGCACTGACACAGTCGCACTGCCTTGGGACGCTGCATTCAGGCAGTCAGGCAGCAATGCCGCCCTGCGCATGGGCGGCCCAGGCAGCGCGGCGTGCACTCGTCCGGCTGGGCGCCCGCCCCGCCCGCCCGCAAGGCCGGGTGCAGCTGTTGCCAGTGGGGCCGCCAGGGCGCAGCGCCACAGGCCCCAGGCGCCACCTCCGGTGAGGTTCTTGGCTTTCATGTGATGTGCTCTGTGCAGTATAGAGGTGCTCTGCTCTGCGCTGTGCTGTGCTGTGCTGTGCATTTTCTGACTGACACGTATAACGTTACCTGTTCCCATCCTCCCTCTTGGCTACCCAGTTGCCTCCCTACGAGGCGCGGGCCTGGGAGCAGCGCGTTTCAGAGGACTTTGGGCCCCTCTTCAGCAGCGCCGCCAGCCAAGCGCAGAGTCAGCGCAGGCAACCGGCAGGAGGCTTCGCCAGCGCACATGCAGGGCCGCCGCCAGCGCCGGTTGGGGCAGCCGGCTGCCAGGTGATGACTGCAGGCGGGGGGCGGGTGCAGGAGCATGGCGGATACGGATCTGACACGGGAAGCAGCTCTGGGTCGCAGGCGGCGGGTGCGCCTGGGCGCATGGGGCTCAGCGGGGCGCTGCGCCAGCTGCTGCTGCAGCGCCGACAGGGCAAGGCAGGGCGCCAGGCGGCGGCGCCGGGGTGGGGAGCCCACCAGTGATGGCTGGACTGGTTGTGTGGTGCCCATCCTATGGGCCTGGGAGCAGTGTGGTGTGTGGTGCCCATCCTGTAAGCCTGAGAGCAGTGAAGTTCACTCTTTGGGCCATGAGCTGTATCATCTTACACAACCATGCTCTATAGATGGAACGCACTGCTAGATAGTGTACATAGCCATGGTGCAACAGCAGGCGGGAGCAGGCGGGTGCAGGTGCTGCAGCAGCGCCGGCATAAGCATGCGAGAGCGTGAAGAGCGCGGACCAAAAAAAGCATCGAGCCTGAACTGGCAGGACAGCGGCAGGGGGCAGGAAGCAAGCAAGCAAGCAAGCAGGCAAGCAAGCGTCCTGGTTTGCCTGGCAGTCAATAAGCGACACTCCACGCCCGCTGCAGTTCAGGGCCCTTCTCCTCCAGCACTTGCACCATGCGCGCAGAGTGCTGCCTGATCTGCACGCCTCTGCCACCTCCACCGCCGCCCTGCTGCTGCTGCTCGTGCTGCCACAGCAGCCATGGATGCTGCGCCTGCTGTGCCTCGTCCCGTGCAAGGCCCACCAGCGGCGGCGCCGGCGGCAGCGCCTCTGCGGCCACCCTGACATGGGTGCGACCCATCTCCTGCAGCGGCGGGAAGGGAAGGGGTTGGTGACGCATGGTGAACCGAAAAGTGCCAGGAGTGCCCGGGAGCCAGCAGGGCTCATGTGAACAGCTTGAAAAACTAAATGTACCAAGTGAGACGTGTGTGTCTGGCCACGCACAGCTTGGCAGCCAGCCAGCCAACCAGCCTGCCTGCTGCGTGAGCGCCCACCTGCTCTGCGGGCGGGGCATAATGCGCCCACCCCTGGCCGAGCTCAGCATCTGCCAGAGAGGTTGCCAGGCTGGACACCTCGGAGTCGCTCACGTCAGAGGCCTCCTCCTGTGATGAGAAGAAGGCACGTGAAGGTAAGTTGGGAGAGTAAACCTGCTGCTGCAACGGGCGTCGGTGGTAGTGGCGCGGTGTGTGGGGTGCATCATGCAGTGCAAGAGGCATGCGCATTGTGAGCAAAGGCGTGCAACTTGAGCTCCTCAGTTGAATTAATCCTTCAATCCCTCAATGACTCTCCCGACATCAATGCCATTCGTCATCTTTCATGTGAAGCTCACCAAAGGCTCCAGAGGCCCGCTGCTCTCCCGCTCTCCTGGGATGTGCACTTTGTTTGCCAGAGAGAGCGCCGCGCCCACCACCTTCTGCCTCATCTTCTTCGGCGCGTGCCGGCGCACGCGGGCAGTGAACATCTGCAACGGCGGGCCGCAGGGGGCAAGGGCCATGCTCAGCAAGGGGGCGTACTTTGACAGGCACTGGCCGGCTGAGATGGAGACTGGAGGCAGCAATGCTCCCCGCTGCACTGACCATAGTTTTGGAGGAGGGTGCTGCCAGAGCAAGAGGCGTGCTGACTAGTCGTAGTACTGCAAGGCACTCATGGCATGTGCCACGATCCTGCCCGGCTGCGCTCCCCTGTCAAGGGCCCAGCCCTGCACACCGGCACCGCTTACTTTGGGCGGGTGTGCCAGCATGCCATCCACAATCGCCTGCCGCTGGGTGCGGGCATCCTGGATGCCTGAGGAGCAGCAAGCGTGTGGGTAGACGGGAGTGTGGACGTGAGCAGGCAGGCATGAGGAGCGCTTGGCAGCTGCACGCCTGTCACCAACAAACACGAAAGGAACAGCTGTCTACCAGAGCTTGCAGCAGCGCCTCAGCTGCATGTCCCCAAAACAAGCCCCCTCACCAGGCACTGTCTCAAAGGCATCTGGCAGCACATCCAGTATATGCATGCCTGGGCCGTCCACACCCCGCACCGCCAGCTCACGCAGCTCCTGCGAGGCACAGGCTTTCAAGCTTGGAGGAGCGCAACTTTGTAGCTTCCAATGCATGCGGCAGGAGCGACAGGCAGGTGGGTGAGGCGCTGGTAAAGCCGAGGGTGGCATGCACTCGCGCCTGTCGAGCCATTGCTGTACGCCGCCGCAGCAAAAGTGTGTGCCGCGCTGGCCCTAAACAGGGCTGGGGTGAAGAGCAGCAGGGCAAGAGCCACGTGGTCCCCTCTGCCCTCAATGCGGCATTCGATGCCTGTAATACCCCAGGCCGCCCACCCTGCTTATGCTGCTGTACTGCCCCTGCACACCTGGTGGGAGGCGCAGTACATGCCTGCAAGGGGAGCACACATGTGCGGCAGGGGAAGTGGGAGTCAGGCAGAGTGGCTGGGTTGAGCAGGGCAGGATGCATGTGGCACGGCGGGGTGAGGGGGCAGCGTCCCCAGCAGGACCCTCCCCAAACAAATGCTGCAGGGGGAATACAGGGTGCCCATTCGCGCCTCCCCAGTTCAGCCCTCCCTCTGTCCACGGGCAGCGGCACGCACAAAAGAAGTGGACCTGCAGGGGACAGGGGGAGGGCAGGGCGGGGATGAGAAGAAGGTATGTAGCAGCGAGCTTGAGGCAGAGGTGAAGAGCGCATAGCACCGGCTGTACGCACCTCGCACATGCAGCCGGCGGAGCCAGCCAGGTCCTGCCTGCCAGCATTTGCATCTCTAGGGGCAGGCAAGGGCATCGGACGCAAAAAGCTTGCTTCCCTAGCCCCTCTGTGAGAAAACGGCACTGTCAGGAAGCCGCCCACTTACCAGGCAGTCGTCAACTCCCGCGGGCAGGCAGAAGGTGGGCGGCAGGTTGTAGCGCCTGCAGGAAGGTGGCCCGACAAAAAAACTTATACTGCCGGAGTGTGGAGGTACGTTTGAGGCAAGCACATAAACTTGAGCAGGTGAAGAGAGAAGCGAGCGCCATGTGTTATAGTCGGCTGTAGTGTGCAGCTCTGCCATTATCACCTTACATGTGCTGTTGCTGGCTTGCACGCACAGCCCCGGCCTGGTAGCCGCCCGCAGCCCAGGCTCACCTGCGCAGGCGCTCGCGTGCGTGGCAGCTGTACCAGGCGCCAAAGTTGCACATGAAGTTGCCTGCAGGAAACCAAACAAACACAAATCGAGTCGAAAGGAGCAAGCTACCGGGCGGTGCAGTTTGCACAGGAAGTGGGAGGCTGTCCGCTATCGGTTCGGCGATTGCAGCCAGGTCGTGTGCCAGCTGTCGGAGTGCTCAGTGCCAAGCACAGACAATGATGTGCATGCTGGGGTAAGCCAGCTGGCCTTAAGCCAGCCTCTGCAGGCTAGCTCCTCAAGGCAAGGGGGGTCAGGGTCCCAATATGCGCCAGCAAGGCCACAGTCTAAATAGGCCGCCGTCTAATGAGACCGCCGTCTGATATGGCTGGCAAGCAGCGCCGGGCTTTCTCTCACCGCAGAGGGAGGCCATCTGGCCGATGCCACACCCAAAGATGCAGCCCAGAAGGAAGTACATCCAGCCTGGCAGGGGGGCAGCCTTGCTAGCGGCAGTGAGGAGAAAAAGGGGATGCGGCCCCCAGGAGCAGCAGATAGGGCAGAACCTTCCAGGTTGTGCCTCGCCCTGCCTTGCTGCCACGTGGGGGGCCAGGGATGCGATGCAAAGATTCTGAGGCAAGGCGAGCGCATGTCGGGAGCCGGAAGCAACGGTGGCTGCACGGGCGCCAGCAGCTGCTGCGACTCTTGGCAAATCAAGAGCACCCCCTTCTGGATGCAGCCCCTGCAGGCTCACAGAGTGCCTTGATCTCGCTCTTGTAGCCGTGCCGCCCCACGCCCCGGAAGGGCAGAATGTACTCCCGCCCTGCAAGGGTGTTGATGAGAGCAGCGCGTAAGCAAGGGCTGCGGTGAGCAAGGGCACCCGAGGCACTTTGTGGGCAACGGGCAGTTGGGGTGCCAGGTGCACAGGGCGGCACAGCAGGGTGCGCAGGGAAGGCAGCCCTTGGTGCCGCGTGGTCCCTGCCCATACTCTGCTCCCCAGCGGCCCCAGCCCACTCTTATGCTGGCCCGCGTGCCCCCATTACCTACCCAATCACCCCACCCACCACCTACCACCAACCAGCCAGCCCACACACGCACGCACCACCCACCCAGGTTTGCTGCATACACCGCCCGTGACCAACGCATCTGGCGCAGGCCCGTCCAGTAGCACTGGGCACAGGTGCTGCAGGGGGCAAGGCGCGCAGGGGGTAGGCAGATGGGCAAGGGCGCCCCATGGCGGGGGCAGAAGCCTTTGAGGCGCCTGCTGTGCCTGCCGGCGGGGCTGTCACGCTACTGCCGTGCTGTGGGGGAGGCGAGCGGGCACACCTCAAGGCGCAGGCCTCCGCTTCACGGCTGGCGCTGCAGCCAGAACCTGCCTGCCATTTTCAGTGCATGTCTGCGCTGCAGTGCTGCCCAGCCCCTGCTGCCACCCCCCGCCAGCACAGCCCTGCTGCCGGCTCACCGCCCAAAGCAGGGGCCTCGCCACTTGAGCGGGTTCCACTTGAACGAGTCCCAGCACGGTATGTGCACGCTGTGCTTCACCGGCTTGTTCTTCCACCCCCTGTGGCAGCAGGGGAGGTGCGGCGGATCAGCAGAGTGAGAGGGCAGGCTGGGATTGGGTGCCACTCAACTGGCCACCTGGCCGCAGCCTTGACTACTTGACCAGCCTGATTGTGCCGTCCCACAAAAACGCTGGCAGCAACAGCACGGAGGCTGCTGCCTGCCTGCACTTCCGGTTTCACCGCCCCCGCACTCCCCCATCCCCTCCCCACCCACCACATCTCCAGCAGCCCCTCTGTCCAGCGCCCCTCCTGCACCACCGGCTGGTAAAGCTGATACACATCCGCCAGCTGCTCAGGGGCGCTATCCCGGTAGTCTGCAGGGGGAGCAGGGGGGGAAGGAGTGGCACATCGCAGGCTGGCATCGCAGCCGCTGTGGCGGCAGGGCACCCTGCGCTGCCCTTTCTGCATGTCTGATGCACATTCTGGGATGTGATACCGCTCCATGGGCTTGGCTGGAGAGCCGCAGAGCGCCGTCTGGCTGCCACCTCACAGGCAGGAGATCGGAAGAGAGCACACCCGTTGTCCCGCCCGCCGCAGCCGACCGCCGCTCTGCCGCACACACCTGAGTGCCTGGGCGGGTAGTGGGTTTTGAGCTCCTCACTGGCGCCCCAACTTGTGCACCATGAGGCGCAGCACACACGCTCGAGCCGCTGCGCCATGGCTGCTCGCCGGGCCGGCTCCTTCCGAGGCGGCAGTCAGAGCCCTGTTTCCTCCCGCCCTTGGAGCACCGACCGCTTACAGGGGACCCAGCGAAGTGATGTGCACGATACGAGGTTAGAAGTTCGCGGATTAGAAATACAGTTGGGGTGAAGCACAGAGGATGTGCTGGCACAGTTTCTGGCAAGGGAACCCAGAAATTATAGAAATGACTGCCAGTTTCTCTCATAACAGAAAGAATCACGTTAGGGGGTTCTTTGAGTTCACTATGCGTGTTGACCGGTCCATCAGTCCTTGCAGGGGAAGGCCGCTCAGTAGGCCACAGACCAAGCCCTCTGCACTTCAGCCTCCTCTGCCGGCTCAATCTCTGTGCCCCCGCCTGCCTCCGCCGCCTCAGCCACAACAGGGATCAAGCGCGGCGCGGAGTGGCGCTCAAAGTGCGGCGGCAGCGGCACAGAGAGCCCGCGCGCCATTTCCTGCGGGATATCGTTTTGGGGAGGTGCAGCGGGGACAGGCTGGGTGGGCGGGCAGGAAGGTGAGGAGGGTGAGGGCGGGCCCCCACGCACGCACACAAGGTGGCCACGCGCACCGCTCCTAACGGATCGCCGCAACGGGGGCTCGCGCACCGCCCGCTACCTGCACATTGGCTTTGGCTAGCTAGATAATGCTCTCACCTGCTGGCCTGGCGGGCAGTACGAGTTTGGCGGGCAGTACTGCTGCCAGCCCAGGGGCCCATCATCTGAGGAGGCGACGCTGCCATCGGAGGAGTCTGGCAGGTCCTGCGGCAAGGGAGGGGGAGGCAAGAAGGATAGGAGAGGGTGGGCGTGCTGGCTGTGTGAGCTGCTCCCGTTTTGATAAGGCGGCGTCCTGCCGGCAACCGGGAAGGCAGCCAAAATGCATGAGGAAGGAGGATGGGGGTTGGAATGGCCGCGGAAGCAGCTTGGGCGCCGGTGCCGCAGCATGCATGAGGGCATGGGCAGCTCAAATGAGAGGGCGTAGGTGAGCGGGTGCTTTGTTCCATCCAACAAGCTGATGAGACGGCGCAGGCAGCTCACGAATTTCGGCGGCCCCGCAGCATGGGGAGCAGACATGCGGGCAGGGGGCAGATGGTGTGCCGGCGTGCTAGTGGAGGCATACGGTGTGCTGGCACATGTGCCCCAGGCCGGCAGCGACTGGGCGGCAGCGACTGGGCGACTGGGCAGCCTCTGCCCAAGCCACTGCAGCAGCATGCCGCGCTCGGCACGTGCTGCTGCGTTCCTGCACCCCTGCTGCACCCCTCACACCGCGCTTGCACGTTGCTGCACTCGCTGCGCTCGCCGGCACACTCACATCTTGTATCTCCATGTCCCCCGCCTCTTCTGTCGTCAGCATCAGCGCCGCATCCGCCATTGCGCGCTGCAGCCCCGTCACCTGGCGCTTCACCCCGCCCTTGCGCACACGCGAGCGGAACATCTGCGGTACGGGGCAGCGAGGATCTCATTATGCAGACGCAGAGAGGCAGCATGTGGGGCGGCGGGCGACAGGCGGCGGTCAACGTGTCGTTGAAATTGCACGGCACCGTATGGGGAGAGTAAAGATGAGCTCGGCACACACACCAGGGATGGCAGTAAAGGGTGGCAGGTGGCGGGTTCTAGCTGGCAGCCTGGGCACAGCGCCAGGTGCCGGAGGTTAGGGAGCGCCGCTGGGAGCGCTGTGCTGGCAGCAGCCCAGCCGTCGACCCCGCACTGCGTGCCCTGCCCCGCACCTTGGGTGGCCGCGCCAGCATGCCCTCCAGGATCACCCGCCGCTCCGCCTTGACTTCCTCGATGCCTGCAGGGACGCACAGGGGCAGCGCTCATGTCAACGCTGTGTTCGTATAAAGGACAGCAAGATTGCACAAGCACGGGGCCAGCCACACCCTTTGTGGGCCTTTTACTTCACTTGCAAGCATTGAGGGGCACACACGCACACGCAGGGGGCAGCAGCACAGGGCAGCAACAGTGCAGGGCAGAAGCCTGCTTCCAAGTGCGCCTCAACCCGGCACACAATGCAGCAACTCCCAGGATGGCTCACCAGGCGCCGTCTCAAAGGCATCAGGCAGCACGTCCAGGATGTGCATGCCCGGGCCGTCCACACCCCGCACCGCCAGCTCCCGCAGCTCCTGCGGGCGGAAGAAGACAGGAGGAAAACGAGATTTGTTTTGTAGCCAGGGATTTGTTGGGCGGAAGCACCACCAAGGACGTTGGGTGGAGTGTCATGGGTCCTGCCAGGCACGGTGGGGGGCGGCAGAGGCAGGCAGGCAGGCAGGCAGCGCTCAAGCTATGTCCTAATGGCGTAGCAGCAGCAGTGCGCACCTGGTGCACCGCGCAGTACATGCAGAAGAAGTGGACCTGCAAGTAAGTGCGCGGGGGTGGAAGGGCCTGAGAACCGCACTCCAGCACATGACGAAGACTGAGCACCCAGGAAGCTGCCCGGTAGGTGCTACTTCTGGCGGCATGCTCGGCTTGTTGGGGTAGAGAGAATGTGACATATCAGCCATTCTGTCAAGCAGTGCCCACGGCAGCCCGCTCCCGCCCACCAGGCAGTCGTCGATGCCAGGTGGCATCCCACACGCGGGCGGCAGGTTGTAGCGCCTGCGGGGAGGGGTGCAGGCACGGCGGTTGGCGCATGCGGATGCCACAGAACACCACAGCAGAGCATGGCCCAACACGGCAGGCACCTCGGAGCTCATGCGGCAGCAGAGACTGCCAGACGAGTGCCCCAGCTGGGATATCCGGCTGTGCAGCGTGTGGGCGAGGCTCACCGCCGCAGCTTCTCCCGTGCATGGCAGCTGTACCAGGCGCCAAAGTTGCTGATCAGGCAGGAGCCTGCAGCGGGCCAGGGGGACAGGAGGCACACGCATGAACATGCCACCAAAGCCGTGCTCTTGGGGGCTGCTGAAACGGACAGGGGCAGCAGGCCTGCAGCGCCTCCTTTCGTCAGACACCCAGGCACCGCCACTGGGTGACCCCAAGCCCCGCCAGAGTGCCGCCACTCGTTAGCAGACTGGCCCTTTCCTCCCCGCCTCTCCCGCCCTCATCGCACCCACCCGCCCACCCACCGCAGCAGGTGAAGATCTGGCCGATGCCACACCCAAAAATGCAGCCCATCAAAAAGTACATCCAGCACAGCGCCTTGATCTCGCTCTTGTAGCCGTGCCGCCCCACGCCCCGGAAGGGCAGAATGTACTCCCGCCCTGCAGTGCAGTGCGTTGCTCGTTCTGTGTGCTCAATATCACTGCCCAAGGCGTGTTCGAGGGAATCGAGCACTGGGAAGAGCGGTGTGTGCGCAGCCACAGCAGTCGGGCAGTGCGCGGTGCTCGGCCGCCCAAGCGGTGGCCCCGCCGGCTGCACCCGCCAAGTCGAGCGCCGGGCAGCTCCCCCCACCCTGCCCACGCTCACCCAGGCCCGCAGCATACACTGCCCGCGCCCAGCGCGTCTGGCGCAGGCCCGTCCAGTAGCACTGCTCCGTCGTCCTGCAGGGGGGGCAGGCAGGGAGGAGGGCGACGGTGTAAGTTGGGCTGCTGGGTGAGGGGGAAGGGAGGATATGCGAAGGTGGAGGAGTGGATTCAACCCGCCGCCATGGCGGGCAGACGGGGAACACCCAGACAGTGCAGCGGTAGGCAATTGTGTGTTGGGCTCCTGCGGTCGGCCTTGTTCGTACACATAAAAAATGTGCACTTCCCTGCTGTGCAGCCCCTGCTGCGGCTCACCGCCCGAAGCAGATGCCCCGCCACTTGAGCGGGTTCCACTTGAACGAGTCCCAGCACGGTATGTGCACGCTGTGCTTCACCGGCTTGTTCTTCCACCCCCTGTGGCAGCAGGGGAGGTGCGGCGGATCAGCAGAGTGAGAGGGCAGGCTGGGATTGGGTGCCACTCAACTGGCCACCTGGCCGCAGCCTTGACTACTTGACCAGCCTGATTGTGCCGTCCCACAAAAACGCTGGCAGCAACAGCACGGAGGCTGCTGCCTGCCTGCACTTCCGGTTTCACCGCCCCCGCACTCCCCCATCCCCTCCCCACCCACCACATCTCCAGCAGCCCCTCTGTCCACCGCCCCTCCTGCACCACCGGCTGGTACAGCTCGTACACCTTGGACAGCGGCTCCGGTGCGCTGTCGCGGTAGTCTGCAGGGGGGAGCAGGGGAGTAGGGTGCAGAACGGGACGTTGGAAGGCATTGAGCGGTGCAGGCGCAGCGTGCGTGCAGTGCAGTAGGCACATTTGGGAAGGTTGCACCCGCAGCCAGGCATTTGGGCAGGGTGCGTCCACGGCTTGGAATGGCAGCAGGACGGCGCCTGTGGCACCATGTGTCCGTGTGCAGCAACAGATCAGGAGAGCAGGCAACCTGAGACTCACCAGAGTGCCGAGTGGGCCAGTACTCGCGCTGCGCGTCGGTCGCGCCCCAGTGGGTGCACCAGTTGCCGCAAAACACTCGGTCGCAGCCCCCATTGTGCGGGGGCTGCTGATCATGCTGCCCCACTGGCTGCATAAGGTCGGGTGCAGGCTGGGGCGGGCGCATCCTCTATGGCCCGCCGCACCGCGGGCTGCAAGGTGCCGCGGCGGCGGCGGCAGCGGGAGTGTCAGTGGGAAACCGGCCAGGCGCGGCTCCCGAGGTATCACGTGCCTTCCAGCGCAGCCCTACAGACTGGGTGCAAGCTGTGCAAATGTGCCTGCAGTCGGACGCCAGTCCCAACGCTGGGTGCGCCAAGAGCGCAGAAACGACCTTGCAAGCGACTCAGGTAACCAGATTAAGTCGATTATTGCAAGGAAATGGCGGCCAGCTGCCGCAAACAAGAAGGACGCACTTTGTTTCGCGCAAGGCCAGCGCGCATAGCAGGTGCGCAGCACGCACTGAAAATGCGCCCTGTGATCGTCGGCATCCAATTGCGACATTTGCTGGGTATCGGACACCATACGGCAGCACACATCCTCGCGTTCCGTTGCGATCGGGGGTGCCTGCTCACTCTTTCGGCTTTATCACCCCTCTGCACACTCAGGGTAATTCTGGCAGTGATTGAAAATCGAAGGATCATAGCACGGCGTGCTCCTATGCCTGGAAGGCAACGAGCGACTCCCCACCTCGCGAGGCCTCACGGATAGCAGCCTTGCGGCGCGCACAGCGGCTGAACACACCATGAAGCAGCGGCAGAAGGGAGCTGACGATGCGCGGAAGCAGGCAATCGCCGCCATAGCCGCGGCCAGTGGGGGTGGCAGCGGCGGCAGGGAGGGAGCGGCAACAGCCGGTGGGCCGTCCCAGCCACCAGGTGTGGCCCGCACAGCCAGCGCCTATCGGCCGCCGACCTCCCACCGTGCCAAGCAGCGAGTCGCACCCGCCAACACGCCAGACAGGTGATGCAGGTGTATCTTGCGCTGGCACCCTACCCGAGGGTTTCACACCGCCTGCCGCACTGTTGCTGGGCGCCCGGCACCGCCTGCCTTGCCCCCGTCACCACCAACCCTCCGCCCACCCCCTCCCACCCACTGCCAGGTTTGAGAAGGAGGTGCTGGGCGGCCGGCTGTGGCACGCACCCTGCCAGGCTGCGGCAGTCGACATCAGCGAGCAAATCCCGCTCTCCTTCTCCTCCTGTGAGTGTCGGGACCTGGCCGGGGCCGGGGGCAAGGCCAGGGCCAGAACCGAGGGCAGGGGCAGCTGCAGCTAAGGATTCACGCGCCCCGCAGCCTGCAATGACACACTGCAGCAGGGGCGCGGGCGCGGGCCTGCCAGCGTCCCTCGTAACCGCCTGCTGTGCCACTGCCTGCTCGCGCGATGTTGTGCCACTGCCCCGCTGCGCCCTCTTCTGCCTGCCCCTGCAGTGGATGATTGAGGCTGTGGCCACCTTATTCCCCTGAAGATGGTACCCCCCAGAAATTAGGATACTAACTTACGTGTTACATCCCTTGGTGCCTCACTGAGTGCAGTGGACGAGTATGTGGCCACCTTTGACCCTCTGGTGCTGGAGGAGGCCCGGGAGGGTCTGAAGAGCGAGTGGGCAGAGTCGTGCGCATCAGCGGCCCGCTTGTGGGCCGTGGAGGTGGTCAGGTGCGTTGTGCCAGCTAGCCCCTGCCTGGATCCCTGGCCCCCCCAACCTCGCCTGGCTCCCCGCTCTCACCCTGCCTCCCTGTGCACCCTCATTATCACCTCACACCCTGTGTTCGCTGTGTTCTGCTCGCTACACCTGCTGTTGTACTAAGGACACGAATGGGCGCTTGTTCTGACGTGGTGTTCCGGAGTATTGGCGGAATTGAAATCCCATTTTTATTATGCCATCCTGCCCCCTGCAGCGTGGAGGAGGTGGCAGATGGGTGGGCCTATGTGCGGCTGCGGGGGCAGGAGGCGAAGGGGCACGGCGAGATGCGACGCGCCTGCCCCGCCAATTCAGGTGCAGCTAGAGCAGCACAGGCAATGCAGGCGTGCAGTCTGCATTGCCGGCGACCTACTCTGAATTGGTGGCAAGGCCGTGAGGTGTGCATCTGCCTTGCCTGTGCTGTGCCCAGCATGCTATGCCTGCCCTCGGCCAAACCTCAGCTCGCCCTGCCCTGCCCTGCCCTGCCTGCAGTTGTGGTCTTGACCGAGCAGCGGCCGCCGCCTAGGGGTGCCATTGAGTGGGCGCAGGCGCAGGTGGCGGCAGGCAGCAACAACGGCGGCAACGGCGGCAGCGGCGGGCGGGCCACCAAGCGGCAGCGACGCGAGGGCTCGGCTCCGGCGCCGGGGCCTGCAGAGCGGAATGACGCCCGTGCCCCGTCGGCATCGGTCGACAGCTGTGGGGGGGAAGGTGGGAAGGCCCCAGCTGAGCTGGGCGAAACCGCCGACAGCGCAGCAGGCACAGTGCGCACAGCGGGCGCAGCAGCAGCAGATGAGGCGGCATCCGCGGCCGCCGGCCGGGTTGTGGCGGGCATTGTGCGGCGGACCAAAGATGACGAGCTGCTGCTATCTGTGAGTTTTCCTTCCTTGCTGCTGGGATGTGTGTGTGTGCTTTGCCACGATGGCCAGGCCACCGTGTGGGCTTGCAAAGGCTTCCCGCCTGTGTCAGGCTGTTTGGTGTTGAGCTGCTGCTGTCGGTGGGCCGCCAGCTAGTGTAGCCCGGTCTTGACAGCGGTTATTGCCACAGGCCCCGTGCACTCTCACCCCCTGGCCTGCCTCCGCACATGCTCCGCGCGTGCCAGTGCAACCGCTGCTCCTACCATCTTGTCAAGAACTGAGTGTGTTACCACACTTCACGCAATGGTGGTTCAGTTTCCCTCCGGCTTCCTCCCCCCATCTGCAGGTCCACCCCGCCTGTGCCACCCATGCCCACACCCCGGGCGCCTGCTGCTGGTCAGCCATGGAGCGGCTGAGGCGCAGCTCGGCGGCAGGGGGCGGTGCACGCCGGCGCTGGTGGCTGGTGCCTGCAAAGATGCTGATCAGCAATGTTAGTGGGGAGGGTAGGCTGTAGGGGGGAGGCGGGGAGGAGGGAGGGCGGGAAGGGAGGACGGCAGGTGACGCATGTATGCCTGATGCCCAAGAGAGGTGCTGATCAGCAGTGTGAGGGGAAGGAGAGGGCGGGGAGGGACATCGCAAAGGGAGGCAGGCTGCATGTGCGGCGTGTGCATGCTCCCTCAGCCGACAACACCGCGTGCATCTTCCACCTTGCACTCCCATATCACCTGCCTCCCAATGCTTGGGCCCCTCTCGCCGGTGTCCCTTGACCCCTTGAGGTCGCTGGTGCACACACACCAGCAACAGTGCAGAGCTGGCAGGCAGGGTGGGGGCAGGCACAAGCAGATCCCCAAGTCCTGCTGCTTCTCCCTGCTGCTGCTGGGGGCAGCAGCGCACCGCCCCCCTGCTGCATCCTTAAAAACCCCACCCACATTAACCGCCACCCCCACCCCCTCGCCCTTCCCCGCCGTCCCTGACCCACGCCGCCCCGCAGCAACGCGAGTTTGACGCCGTGCACCGCGTGCGCGCCATTGAGCGCAGCCTGCTGCGCTTCCTGCTCAAGCCGCAGCTGCTGGTGCCCATCGGGCAGTACTACGACAACCCGGTGGGTGGGGTGGGGTGGTGGGTGGCAGGAGGCAGGAGGGGTCGTCTCCCCAGTATGGCGAGCGCGATGCAACTCTCGTGTGGCTTGGTGTGGCAGCCTCGCCGGACGGTGGGGGGCATTTATAGGAGATGGCTTATAAATGTGTGCCTGCTTCTGGAGGCTGCCACGGACAAAGCAGCATGCCAGGGCCTGTGTTGCAGTACAAGATAGCAATGCAATCTGTTCATTGCTCCTCCATGCCTCCACGTCTGCTGTCCGCTCTGCCTGTGCCTGGCCGGTGCAGGAGGTGCGGCGTGGGCTGTGGCCGGAGCAGGCGGCGCAGCCGGCCTTCATCCACTACCTGCGCAAGCGGTACGACGAGACGCAGCTGGAGGCAATCGAGGTACGCCCGCTGTTGCGTCGTGCTTGTGGGCATTTGTCTGCAAGAGCTTGCAATGCATGCATATGCCGTAGGTTGGGGTGTGCAGGGATCTGGCGAGGGGAAGAGGATGCCAATCGCCACGTGCCCTCCCTCCTGTTGTGCCGCCCAGCGCGGCAGCCAGCGGTTCTCGCTGCCGTTGCCTTTCCACTCACCGCCAGCGCCTTTCCACTCACTGCAGCAGGGGGACCCGTGATGTGCTGCCCATTGCAAATCTCGAGCTCCTTTATGCGGTGTTCCAACCCGCCTGCGATCTTTCCTCCCTCCCCCTTCCCACCGCCAGATGGCAGCCTGCCACCTGGGCGCCCCCGACACCGGCGACGACAGCGCAGCAGCGCACCCGCTGATGCCCTTTGTCCTCATCCAAGGCCCGCCCGGCACCGGGAAGACGCACACCGTGAAGGCACGCCCGCCGGCTGGACCGCTCTGCTCCCTGCCGCCGTGCTGCTGCACCTGTGCCTTCCGGCCCAACCGGCTCGCGTTGTGTTGGCAGCAGAGGTTCTGGGCGCTCTCGGCGCGCCCTACCTTAAGCCTGCCGCCACGGTGCATCATTAGAGGACGCTGTTCAAATGTGTGGCCCCTGCTGGCCCATCAACCTTCATCATGTTGCCCTTCCCCCCTGCCAACCACCTGCCACATCCCAACACCGGCGCCACCTTGTGTGCAGGGCATGCTGAATGTGTGGCATCTGGTGGCCTACCAACGCTACTACGACGGCCTCATCGCCGCCACTGCGCCCGGCGCTGCGCCGTCGCGCCCCCAGCAGGCGGCCCCCGCCCCCCAGGAGCAAAGTTTGAACGCCAGCGGCAGCAACATTGTTGATGTGAGTGGCTGTGTGGTGCAGTGGGCCGTGCCTGTTTGTGTGGGCCTGTGCCCAGCGTGCCTGCAGCTCATTGCCTGCAGGTAATCGGCTACCCGCTCCTTAATCCTCCCGGTGCGCCCCTGCTTGCGCCCGATCTGTTGAGGTGCTCCTTTGCTCCTCCTGTGCTGCCCCCATCCTGGCCACATCCCATGTAGGTGGTCACGAGCAGCATGCTGTCCAACCTGGGGCGGGCGGTCACACAGGTGGGGCTGCCAGCAGGGCTGTGGCTGGAATTCTCTGGTCGGGAGGACTGTGCTGGCTGGGGCCGCCAGCTTGCTTTTGCACCAAACCGCATTGAAATCACGGAAAGCGCTGTACCCACGGCATCGCTGGGCTGGTTGCGCCCCCACACTCTGCTGGCACCATTTGTTTTCTCCGTCCATCCTCTCCCTCCTCCTCCGCCCTCCCCTCCACTCCCCCACCTCCAGACCAAGCCCCGCATCCTGGTCTGCACCCCCTCCAACGCCGCCTGCGACGAGCTGCTCACACGAGTGATGACAGACGGGTTTGCAGACGGCAGCGGTGAGCTGTCGAGAGATTGCAGGGGTCGAGCGGCAGCTGCTGTGGGGCCTGGCGGGCTCGGCGGAAGGACGTGTGTGGGAAGGGTAGCATTGGGGTTGAGAACGAGCTGGGAAGCTGGGCGGATGCATGCAGGTGAGCCTGCCGCTGCTTCTGCGGCATGACCCCATTCCAGCCCCCTGCACTGCATACCGTGCCCCCCTCTAGTGGTGCCTCACTCCACCCGCTATATCGGCCCCCTGCTCTGCACCCTGCCCCTCTTGTACTGTCCCCTCCCAGGCCGCGTGTACCGCCCCAACGTCGTGCGCGTGGGCAGCGAGCAGAGCGGGGTCAACCCAGCGGTGCGCGACCGGCTGGTGGGCCTGATGGTGGACCGCTACCGCACCATGAGCCAGGGGGACTGGCAGCACAAGTAGGTGGGGGCATGTTGTGTTGCGGGGCTTTTGTGTGTTGATGTGCCGTGGGTGAAGAAGCAGAAAATTGCAGCCAGAGGATGTGGAGTTGAGGAAGCCAACAAGAAATTCAAGCCAAGGGCACCAGTTAGCTATTGTGCCACGTGCCCTGGGTGGGAATCTTGGTGGTTGGGGTTTGTGCCGCGCCATGAGCCAGGGGCACTGGCAGCACAGGTAGGCCGACTGCCACTCAAAGCACCAAGCATACAATCTTGAACGGCCTTGCAAGCTAGGGTGCAGGGGTCAAACGTGGCAGGGGACTGGCAGCACACTGGGTTGCTGTGCATGTGTAGCAGACAGGCACTGTGGGCCTTGCTGAGGCGGGCTGTGCGGGTTTTGTGAAGCTGACAGCTTGCCCACTCGGCCAGCTGAACCAGCGTGGACTGCTGCCCCGCCCCGCCCCGCCATGTCTGCAGGGCTCTCCCTGCTGCTGCTGTCGCAGGTGCACCATTTCCCCCGACACCTCTGGGGCGGTCAGCTCTGATTCAAAACCCTTCAACTCTTAAAAAGTTTAGCATTTATTGACTTCGCACACAGATGTTGTGATCGATTCTCGTGCTGCCCCCTCCTCGTGCAGGCACAACGACCTGCAGCAGCGGCACATCCACGTCAGCAGGGAGCTGGAGGCTTTGGAAGTCAGCCTGGTGCGGGCGTCGCGTGCAGCGGCGGCGGCGCCAGGTGGCAGCGGTGCCACCAACGGCGGCGGCTGCGCTCCTGCTGGGGAGGTGACGCCGGTGCAGCATCAGATGATGGAACTGTCCAAGGTGGGGTGGCCTGCTGGCTGGCTACTTGGGTGCTTATCAGGAGAAGCCCCTTTGGGCTGTGCAGCAGCAGCAGCAGCAGCGGTGCCGTCCTTAACCAATGCCACGTTTTTTTCATCTCTAATCCTTCCCTCGCCCACCCGCAGAGGCTGGTGGACCGCGCGCAGCAGCAGCAGCGGTACAAGCTGGAGCTGGAGCGGCTGCAGCTGGCGCGGGACCTGGTGTGGGGGCGGCGCGACCAGGAGTGGCGTGTGCGCGAGGTGCGGCAACTGTGGAGGGGCGGAATGCGGGGATGCTGGGATGCCGCTGCATGGCGTGCGAGCGGGGCGTTGATGTGGGGGGAAGGCGATGTCGGCAGGGCCAAGCTGGCCGTGGCGGAGGGCCGGCAGGAGCAGCTCACAACAACCCCACGCATTGTTTCTGAGCCCCCCTACCTGCAGGCGGAGCAGAACATTGAGGCCTCCTTCCTCTACGAGGCAGAGATGGTGTTCACCACGCTGAGCAGCACCCAGGCACGCGCATGCCATGCACGATATGCTGATGCCTGTTTGCCTCCCCAGCCCTTGCCTGTCTGCGACCGCTGCGTGCCTGCAAGTGCGGCTCGGCAACTGCCAGTGGCAGGGGTGTCGTTTTGCCTGCCCCCGGCCGTGCTGTTCTGCATCACGCGCCGCCCTGCCTGGCCCACAGCTGCACTGCTGTCCCTTTGCTGATCTGCCCGCACCATCATCTCCTTGCTTATCATCATCATCCACCCTGCCCTGCCCTGGCCCACCTCTGCAACTTCCGCGCAGCGCAAGGTGTTCCAGCAGTCTGCCAGCAAGGCTCCCTTCCACACAGGTGCGCTGCTGCTGCCTTGGTGCCTGCCTGCCTGCCTGTGGGATTCACCATGCAGCCCGGCCGTGAACATGAGCTCTGGCAGCCGCAGCCATGTATCCTCCCTCTCGTGCATTGTCGCGTGATCATCATCCGCGGTGATACGAATCTTCAGCCCGTTGCATGCACCTGCCTGATCCCTTTGGCGCGTTGCCAGCTGCCTGCCCTCGCTCTGCTGTTTCCAGTGCTGTGCCTCCTGTGTCGGCTGTCATGATCACGTAGGCGGGCCAAGGGCGCGCTAGCTGCGTGCTCCGCTGTGCTCGCTGCCCTGTCTGCTGTGCCACAGTGCCCGCTGATCCTGCTGTGCCTGCTGTGCCCGCTGCAGTGCTCATTGACGAGGCGGGCCAGTCGTCTGAGGTGGCGGCTCTGCAGCCCCTGGTGTTTGGGGCCAAGAGGTGAGGGCAGCAACGTGCTTGTGCCGTGTGCTGGCCCCTGGCTGAAGAAGGGGGCCGCATCTGCAGCCAACAAGGGTGCTCTCGCCTGCGTCGACCTTCCGCTAGCAACCGCAGAGTAAATGCGCAGCAGCGCTATTGCTCCTGCCACGGTCCCTCCTGTGCCCACTCTTCTCCCCCGTGCCCTGCCCTCCCTCCCTTCCCGTCCTGCAGGGTGGTGCTGGTGGGAGACCCCCAGCAGCTGCCGGCCACCATCCTGTCTGAGCTGGCAAAGCAGGCAAGCTGAGCTGGCACCGAGCCCGTGCCGAGCTGGCGCCAGCAGGCGCTCCCATGCCCCCCTGCAGCTGCCCACAGCACCGCTTGTTGTGCCTGCCCCCCGCCTGCCCCGCCAGCCGGAACTTGTTGACTAGAGGTTCTCACTGCCCTTCACATCCCCATTCCTCAACCTCTTATAAAACGCCGTGCGCAGGTGCAAATGGAGCGCTCCCTGTTTGAGCGGCTGCAGCAGCAGGGCGCCCCCGTCAAGATGCTGAGCGTGCAGTACCGCATGCACCCAGCCATCCGCCAGGTGGGCAGGGGGCGGGGTGGTGGGGAAGGAGGGCAGGTTTATAGAGTGTGTAGGCTTCCATGCTAGTAGGAACGTGGCGAGCCAGGGGTTGGTGGCACGGTTCATTGGGCAGAGGCACCTGGCGGGCTCTTGCAGCTCCGTGCACTCGCTTTGATCGCCCGTCACAGCGTCGCTTACACTGCAACAGCCATTGCGCCATCTGCAGCTCTGGCTCCGGCCTGGCCCCTCCACTGCCCCTTCTGTCCCCTCCACTATCCCCTCCACTGCCCTCTACTGTCCCCTCCATTGAGCTGCCCTTATGCCACCCAATCCATGCCGGCCATGCCCCCATGCCCACTTCCCCCGCTCCCCTTCCCCCGCAGTTCCCGTCGGCCCACTTCTACGGCGGTCGGCTACGCGACGCCGACAGCATCCGCGACATGCCCCCCGCCCCCTTCTACGCCCACCCCCTCATGAAGCCCTACGTGTTCTTTGACGTCTCAAAGGGGCAGGAGCGGCGGCGCGAGGGCGGCGGCAGCTTGAGCAACAGGGTGAGGCGCAGGGGTGTGTGTTCAGTCTGTGGGCAGTGTTGGTGGCTGCAGCTACAGCTGGCTGCGCGGCCGCTGCGCTGCTGACGAGATCGCGTCCAGCAACCCTTGCCCAAACCCTGTTTATGCACCTTGCCCCCCTCACCCCACACGGTCCCGCCCTAATCCCACATCCCATCTCACTCACTCATGCTGCAGGAGGAGGCTCTGCTGGCGGCCTGCCTGTTTGCCGAGCTGCGCCAGTTTCTGGTCGATCTGGTGCAGCGCCAGCCTGGCAGCGTGACGGGGCCCACCACGGGTGCGGTGGCGGGGCGGGGTAGGGCATGGGAGTGGCTGATTTGCTGGGTGGTAGGGAGGCAATGTGGCGGTCCGGCAGCAGATGCTTGTCTCGGGCCTGCAGGAGCTGCTGGAAACTCATTGCTCCCACATGCCTGCATTGGATGTACAGCCTACGCCAGGCAGCCAACACCAGCGTGTGCTTATTGCCTGCTTGCTTCTTGTGCTTGGCACCCATCCTCCAGCCTTTCTATTTTCTCTACCATCCCTCCCTTCCTGCCCTCTGTTCCCTTCCACAATTGCAGTGGGCGTCATCACGCCCTACCGGGAGCAGCGCAAGCTGCTGAGGGACACGTTTGAGGAGGTGTGCGGCAAGGGGCCGGCATCAGAGGTGCGCGCCCGGCCACGCCCACCTGGCACCCCGGCTGTCACCCCTCCATGCCCCTTGTGCCCAGCTGCCCGCCCCGCCTGCCTGCCATGCGCCTCAGGCGTGCTGACTGACACGCCGCGCCCGCTTGTCTGTCAGCACTGTCGCCCTCCTGCTGCCCCCATGTCTTCCCACCCACCTCCCTCCCAACCTCCAGCCATCCATGCCTCTTTCTCTGTCTGCCCCCACCCGTCACCCTCTGCTCGTCCCCTCCCCTCCCAGGTGTTCTTGAGACCGTAGACTCTTTCCAGGGCAAGCAGCTGGAGTCGGCATCATCACCTTCTCTTGCTGCTTTTGTCGTATCCCTCTCCCCCCTGCATACATTTCTCATTCATCCCCCCATGACCCTGGTCCAGGTGTTTATCGAAACCGTGGACTCCTTCCAGGGCAAGCAGCTGGACGTAGTCATCCTCTCATGCGTGCGTGCCTCAATGGGCGGCGGCCTGGGTGAGTAGACACCCAACCAGCCAGTGCACATCAGCCGCCACCAACACTCCGCCGCTGCCGCTGCAAGTCTGGTGCAAAACAGAGCAGCCTGCCTTCTGGGACCGGGACCGCCTGCCTTCTTTTCCCGGACTGACAAGATGGCACTGGTCGACCGCCAATCCACTTCCAATTCAAACCAAGCGTGCCGGCTTTGACAAAGACATCCGCCCGACGCAAAGTGACACAACACCCCGGCAAGATCCACTCCACCCATACCCCATAACCCGACCCGCCTGCATCCCCCCGCCACCTGCGCTGCAGGCTTTGTGAACGACATCCGGCGGCTCAACGTGGCCATCACGCGTGCCAAGCGCGCGCTGTGGGTGCTGGGCGCCCGCTCCACGCTGCGCGCCAACCGGGAGTGGGCGGCGCTCATCAGGTAGCCTTGTGGGTGCTGGCGTTGGGGACAGAGGCCCCGGGGCTGGGGCGGGGTGGGTGTAAGGCAGGGGCCTGCCCGTGTACGAAGTGGGGTGGGCAGGTGCCGGCCTTGCAGCCGTCGTCGGGCACAGCGAGCGGTGCTGTGAATGGGTTGAGGCTACTCATCTGCCGTCAATACTTTGGGACGCATGCAGAGCCGGCTCCTCTGCCTTCCCTTTTTGCTGAATCGTGGTGCTGCTGTCCAAAACTGTGTGGCTGCAGTGATGCTGAGGAGCGTGGGGTGGTGATTGAAGAGGCAAGTGCGGCAGACTTGCTGCCCGACCTGCCATATTGGCGCCGCGGGCAGGAAGGGGAGGAGGAGCGGCAGGACGGCGCGGGGCCGGGCAGGCCGCAGGAGATGCAGCGGCCGCGGGAGCGCACACCCCCGGTGCCTCACCAGCAGCAACAGCAGCAGCCGCAGCAGTGGCAGGAGCAGCAGGGGCAGCGGCAGCACATGCCGCCGCCGCTGCTCCAGGAGCCGCAGGTACAGCAGTACGAGCAGGTGCAGCAGTACGAGCAGGTACAGCAGCAGCAGCTGTCTGCAGATGGGTTGATGGGCGTGCCTGCAGTAGGGCCGATGCCTGGAGTGCTTCACCCATTGCAGCAGCAGCAGCAGCAGCAGCAGCAGCAGCAGCAGCAGCAGCAGCAGCAGCAGCAGCAGCAGCAGCAGCCCATGCCGTTACCCATTGTGCCTGGCACTGCAGCAGCCCAGGGCATGGCCGTGGCTGGTCACATGCCGTCTCAACAGCAGCCCTACATCCAGCACCCCGGCCATGCCCAGCTTGTGCAGCCACCGCAGCTCCCGCAGCACCCAGGTCAGCAGCAGCAACTGCATGCGCTGCCCCCGCAGATGGCGCAGCAGCAGGAGCAGCACATGCGCGCTCCACCCGCCCAGCCGGGGTTACCGCAGGCAGGGTATGCCCTGCCGCATGCGGCGCCCCCCTACGGGGAGCTGCCGCCGCACATGCAGCAAAAGCAGCAGCAGCAGCCAGGTGCGGCGCCACAGCAGCAGGTGCGGCCTCCGGGCCAAGGCGGGGCAGCGGTATCGGGGGCCTATGGCCAGCAGCAGAAGCAGCAGCAGCGGCCGCGACCGGCAGCATACCCATCGCTGCCAACGCGGAGGTGAATCAATACCCTTGCACTCAATGCACATGTAATAACACTGCAGTCCTGCTTGGCTGTGCACACGACACAGAGCGCGAGGCACGGCCCCTGATGCTGCCCTGCAGCGCGCCAGTGGTGCTCAGTACGATGCCCCGGGGCGCCCCGTGGCTCTGCCGACCATGAGTTGGTATCTGTCACACCGGCCAGCGCGCACTGGCAGTGGAGCTCCAAAGGCAGGCATTGCCCCACAGCTGCGCTCCGCCGCCGCCGCGCCGCTGGCGCCACCTAGGTGCACCTCAACATTCTGATCCCTCCAGAGCTCACACCGCATGTTGTCGACCGTCGCTTCAATTCAATCAAACAATCCGCCACGGCCAGAGCACCACTAGCACAAGTGCTGGGAGGCGAGTTTGTTGGCAGGCGCCCCGCTGGGGCCGTGGCGCTGCTGAAGGCTGCTTTGCTCGATCTTTGACGGTGAGCAGCTGCACATTCCGTTTGCCGCCGGGGCGGTTGGAGGCGTGTTACCGCTTGTTGCCGCTGCGCTTCCCCGTGTCAAATTTCGCATTTCAGTTGCATCTGAGAGCCGCTGGGATGCGAGTTTCGCGTTAGCAACACCCTCACACCCGCCTAAACCGCTCAGGACGCTGAAATACGGGCTCAGAGGCAGCGGGCAGCGTGTCGGATTGTCCCAACACGCTCACACGTGCTCTTGTGCAGCGCTGCAAGGTCCTGGGGGCGGGAGTAGGTGTGGACGGGCCCGCCGCATCTTCAGACGCCGCCGCCGTGGATGCCGCCTGCCTGCTGCAGGGCTCTTCAGCTTGCTGCTCAACCACTTGGCAAGATGTCTGCATAAGCCATGATAATGGCTGGATCAGGGGGCCCAAGGCTGCGCAGCCGGCTCCGCTCCCGGCGGCGCCAGAGCGCGCCGCAACGCCGCGCCGCAGCCGCCGCCACAGCGTTCCTGGCGGCCCTGCTGCTGGCCGCAGCGCTTCCCAGCACATGGGGGCAAGCGCTGCGTGGCGACAAGCTGGCGCTGCTGCAGTTCAAGGCGGGGCTGACTGCAGAGGGCGGGGAGCTGCTGTCCACGTGGACCCAGGACTCGGATCCCTGCCTGGACAGCTGGACAGGCGTGCGCTGCAGCTGCGACGACTTCTTTGTCACCCCGCAGGACACCCGGCGCGCCAAGGTGCACATGGGTTGTAGGTGGCGCTGGGGGGGGCGGGGTTGCAGTGTGGGTGCAGTGCAGTGGGAAGCGTGTGGGTAGTGCGGGCGCAGCAAGAGGGGTGAGCGGGCAAGCAGCAGAAACACTGGAAGCGCAGACCGTACCATTCACAGCTTGTGCATGGGGTGTGCTTGCAGCAAGGTTTTGTGGGCAGGAAGAGCGGCTTTGCCCTGCCTTGCCCCCACCCCATTGAACGCCCAGCACCTTGGTGTCCCCACCCACTGCTGCTTGCCCGTTGCGCCGCGCCGCCGCCTGTGCTGGCCCGCGCTTCGCGGCTGCAGTTGAAATTTAGACCCACCTTTGCCTGTGCTCTGCTGCTGCACGCTCGTGCAGGTCTGCCGCGCGCCGCCCGTTCTGGGCAACGCCACGCGGGTGCTGCAGCTCAACTTTGGTGACCCCCGCATCACCACATGGAACACGCTGACGGGGACCGTCTCCCCTGCGCTGGCCAACCTGACGGGTGCGCCCAGGATGCGTTGCGCTGCTTTTTGGGTTGCGGGCGCGGCAGCGGTGGCGCCAGCGGTGGCGGCTCGATGCCTCGACGCCTGTGCCACGGGTGTGCGCTGCCAGCAGTCCTGCATGTTCATTGCCAGCCACCTCCACACGGCTCGCCGCTGCCCTGCCTCAACCACTCCTCCTCTTCTTGCACGTTTCTTTCCACCGTTTTTTCTTGTCCCCCTCCAGCCCTGCGCGTGCTGAACTTCAACGCCAACCACCTGTACGGCTCGCTGCCCCCCCAGCTGTCCCGGCTGCGCGCGCTGGAGCAGCTGCTGCTGGGCGGCAACCGGCTGACGGGGGCGGTGCCGCCCTACCTGGGCAGCTTCCCCGGCCTGCGCTACGTGGCGCTGGACAACAACCAGTTCACAGGTGCGGCGTGGCGCCAGCACACAATGGGCCTGTTTGTGCATAGCAACCAGTTCACGGGCGCGTGGTGCCAGCCCACAATGGGCCTGTGTATGCATAGCAACCAGTTCACGGGCGCGTGGTGCCAGCCCACAATGGGCACACAACAGCCAGTTCACAGGTGCGTGGTGATGCCAGCCAGGAGTGAGTTGCGTGGTGCCAACCAGCACCGTACACACCGGCTGTGTGGCTTGGTCGGGTGGCGGCTGGGAGGTGTAATGTTGATCCCAGTAGCGGGGCCGGGGGAGGTGTGCCGGGCCGGCCGCATTGCTTGCCCCTCACCTGGACAAGCAAGGTGCCTGGGGCTGCGCTGCGTTGCGGCGGGCAACAATTGGTTCATGAGCGTGTGGGTGCTCAGAGTGCATGGTGGTGATGGTGGGATGGCAGGTTGGACTGCACCTTTTGGGCCGCCTCCTGCTGCCAGGCACCTCTTGCCACTCAGTTGTGCCGCCCCGCCTTCCTTGGCCCCACCCCCGCTGCAGGCCCGCTGCCCTGGGACTGGTGCAACGGCAGCTGGTGGCAGTTTGATGTGCAGGGCAATGCTGGTGAGGAGGGTGGGCGGCCTGGCGGCCCGGCTGCCGCTAGTTGCGCACGCCAGCGGCCATGCTGCGGTTGGTGTCCTGACTGCCTCAACATGCACATGCATGTGTGCACATGTGTCCTTTGCTTGCACCCGTCCTTTGCCGGACATGCCTGCTGCTGGGCCTGCCTGCCTGCTGTTGCTTGTCGCTCACCCATCTCCCTCCCACTCCCGTGCTGTGCCCAGGCCTGTGTGACGAGGTGCCGTCGTGCCTGCGCGACCGCATCGCCTCCTTCTCAGGCACCTCGCTCATCGACAACGTGAACGACCAGGACAAGGGCACAGGTGGGCGGGTGGGACCTGGGGCCAGGGGTCGGCAGTCTTCACTAGATGGACTGGCAATGGTGGGCTGCGCCAGGCAGAGCAGACAGTGAGCGACTCTCACATCTCTGGCCACGGGCTTGTCGAGCCACCCCATCTCATGCCCCGTCTGCCCCTGCCGCCTCCTCTCGCTCGCCTCTCAGCCTCCGATCCTCTTCTCTGCCTCCCCTTCCTTTCACCCCCCCGGGCCTGCAGGCGGCTACTGCGATGTGGACCCCCCAACCTGCGACCCCGACCAGGGCTGCCGCATACTGCAGCCCGACCCGCCCTTCCTCACAAACGCCACGGGGGTCGCCTTCTCCTTCTCCGCCTTCCGCTCCCCACGTAAGCTGATGCGGCATCAATAAGCCATGCCTGCTCTGGACGTGCTGTCATGCTTACGTCACTGTCACAGGCTTGTTGGCCCACGTGTGTGCTGGGGCAGCAGTGAGCCACGAGCTTGAAACAGCGCTGCTGCCTGAACAGCGCAGTCAGCTGCTGGTGCTATGTGCCTGCTTCGCCCAGCTTGCATGCCGCATGTCGCTTGGCTGCAGCAGTAAGGCACCGCTGCAAGTGGCGCTGCACTGCCTCTTCCTCTACCAACCTGCCGCGTTTGCCCTTGTTGGCAGCCCTTCACACCTCCATGCCCCGCCCCGCCCCGCCCTGCTCCCCCTGCCTCCCTGTGCAGTGGGTGGCGGCGATGTGCAGTACCGCTGGGCCATTGGCACGACACGGTGGGGTCGGGACGTGCTGGACTGGGTTCCCTTTGATGGCAGCAACACCACGGAGGCAGTGCAGGTGGTGGGGTGGGTGGGGCCTGCTCGATGCCCGCTGCTCACACCCACTGCCCAGCCTCGCACACAAACGCTCACAGCTGTCACACCCACTGCCCAGCCTCGCACACACTCACAGCTGTCTTCCAACTCTCTCACCTTCCACCCTCCCACCGTCTGATGTGGCGTCTTGTCTTCCCTCCTTCCGTGTGTGTGTGTGCGCAGACCCCCGGCGGCAATGTGACCAAGCGCGTGTTCCGCGTGGACTGGCCCCTGGCCCAAGTCAGCCTCACCTCGGGGGTGCAGTACTTCATCACCGTGCAGGGCAGCAACGACGCGGGTGGGTGGGTGGCCTTGCCTGGGCAGTTGTCAAGGGTGCATGGCCGAGATGGCCACTGTGGGGAGGGTAGGCATTGCCCCGCAAGGCAGCGACAACGTGGGTGGATGCCTTGCCTGGCTTGCTTGGGCATTCAGCCAGGGTGTAATTTCGGGGCTGAGGAGACAGCAGGGTGGCCACGATCACCTTGCCGGGCAGTGGCGACGCGGGTGGGTGGCCTTGCCTGGCTTGGCTTGCTTGGGCGTTCAGCCAGGGTGGTGGGGGCTATAGGGGGCATGGTGGAGAGGGTGGGCATCGCCACACAGGGCAGGGACAGATGCGGGTGGATGGGTGGGGGAAGCAGGGTGGGCCGGGCAGGCAGGGTGGCACTGGAGGCACACAGCCACAATGCACTCTGGCCTGTGTGCCAAATTCCCATCACTTCTATGTGAGCAGCACCGTGATCAGTCCACTGCTTTCAACAATGCCACGCGCCCCCTGCAGGCCAGCAGCTGGGCACGATGCTGTCCAGCCAGCCCATTGTGGCGGACGTGACGCCGCCCTACCAGCCGGAGGGCAGCTCCGTGTACAGCGGGCAGGACTTCACAAACGTGGCCAACCAGGTGGGGGGGCAGGATGGTGTGTTTTGTTGAACCCGTGTGTGTGTGTATGTGTGTGTTTGTGTCAGTTGAACACGGTTTGATGATAGTTGGACACGAGGTGGGGTTGGCAGGACGTCACACCCCGAAGTAAGTCAACCAGGTGGGGCCGGCAACGGGGGAGTGCAGGGCGGGCAGGGCAGGCCAGCTGAGTTGGTGTGCCATTCCTCACCACGCCCTGTGCCACTGCCCTGAACCCTAAACCCGAACCCCATGGCTGCAGGGCGAGCGCAGCGCAATGGCGGCCTCCTGGGACCCCTTCCAGGATGACGAAACCGGGGTGGCCTACTACAGCTACCAGGCAAGTCGAGTTTGAGCAGAACCTCGTTGCATGGCGAGTAGGGGGGTGTCAGCATCGTGTTGCATAGTATAGTAGGAGTATAGCAGGAGTGTGTTGCGGGGAAACCTGCAGTGTAGTGCATTGGGGGTTTGTGGGGTGGGGTGGGGTGGGCCGGTGGCCTACTGCAGCAAACCGGGCGAGGGGCACGGTGGGGTGGGGTGGGGCGGTGACGATCCGGAGCTGTAAGGTGTGGGAGGTGGGTTGGCAGCGCCTCTGCTGGAGTCCCATATGCCTGGTGTCCTGATGTCGGTCCCCCTCACACCCTGTCCTGCCCGTCCGATCCCCGCAGGTCTTCCAGTTCCTGCCCGCCCAGGCGGGGGTACCCGGCTACGTGGGGCCGCCCGTCACCAACAAAACCCAGGTGGGCGCGGGTTGCAGGGAGAGGACGGAGAGGCAGCCATCTTCGCATGCATGTGCCTGCCTGTGTGGCGGCCCGCCCGCCTCTGCCCACCCTGCCCGCCCCCATATTTCTTCCCCACTGTTCTGATCGCCTCACAAAGCCCCCCGTGCCGCTTGCCTCTCCCCTCCCCTCCCCCCCTGCCCCTCCCGCAGCTGGACCTGCAGCCTGCCCAGGGCGAGTTCCGTGTGTACGTCATCAACCTGGACCTGCAGGTGGGCAGCACGCATGTGCAGCAGTGCAGTACGTACAGTACGTGCAGTACGTACAGTACCTACTACAGTATCTAATAGTGCTTACGTGAAGTGCTTGCTGCACAGTGAAGAGCTGCCTGTGCGTTTGGTTGCCCAAGCGAGGTGCAGCCCCGGCCGGTTCCGAGCGCCCTGCCCCCACCTACCACATCACTCCCTGACATCCCATACCTGCCCCGCCCCCCGCACTTGCAGGACGGCTCTGCCTACTTCATGCGCATCTACGCCACCAACGGGGCGGGCCTGGAGGGGTACAGGTGCGGGGCGGTGCGGGCGACACGTGGCCTTATGTGGGGCGGGGGCCAACGGGGATGGGTGGAGACGTGCGGCCTCTGGTTTGGTGAACGTGCGGAGCCTGGGGTGAAGAGCTGGTCACCTGCCGCTGATCTCCCCTGTCCCCGGCCACGTGTAGCCAACTCTATGCTAAGCTTTTCTGCCCCTGGCCACGTCTCGCCAACCCAGACTCCCCCCTCTGACCCCATGTCCGCTCCCCTCGTCCCTCCCCCCTGGCAGGGATGCGCCGCCGGTCACCATCGGCCCCTCCTCCGGCGGCGGCGGCGGCTCCTCCGCCGTTTCCGTCAGCAAGGTGCGCCTGTGCTCTTGTTGGGCTGGGGTTCGGCTGGTTCTGCTGGCCTTGTCTGCCCTGCCCTGCATGCTCCCGCCGCCCGCTGTGTAGTTTCGTACCTCTGCGCGCACTCCCCTCTTCTGTGCACGCACCTTCCCATGCACCGCAAGTTCCCCGCTCGCCCCTCAACACGCACCTCAAATGCCTCGCTCCCTCCTACCTGGCAGGTGGTCATCCTTGTGGCCGTGTTTGTGGGCGCCGCCTCAGCGCTGGTGGCCCTGGTCACATACTGGCTGATGCGGGAGAGGTGGGCTGGGAGGGGGTAGGGGCTGGCAGGGTTGGTTGAGGCTGGTGGCAGGGAGGTTTGTGCGGACGGGGAGGATGGGAGTGGGAGAGGCCTGGTGGCGTGTCGGTGGGCGGGGCCGCCCTGCTCGCGCTTCCCCGTATGCCCTGCCGCCTGCCCTGCCCACCCCGCGCGCTGCCCACCCGCGCCGCTTGTGCTGCAGCATGCGGCGGCACCAGGCGGCGCGCAAGCGCATGCGGGGGCAGATGAAGAACTTCAAGTACCTCATGCAGAGCCTGGTGCAGCAGGTGGGGTGGGTGGGGGCAGGAGAGTTGGGATGCGTGGCCACCTGTATTGCAGAGCCCGGTGCAGGGGGTGGGAGTTTGCCCTCCGGGGGCAGCGGGGCAGGAGTGAGCGAGCTCAGACACCTCGACTGCCCCGCCCCGCCTGCAACGCCTCCTGCCTGCGTTCTAACCCAGCCCCGCCTCCCACCCGCCTGCCCGGCTGGCGACTGTGAGCAGCGGCAGCTGGAAAGGCGTCCTCAGCCCACGCCTTGAACATATGATGTAACCTAACCTGCTTCCTTCCCCCCTGCCTTGATCACGCCAGGTTGGCGACGCGGAGCAGCGCCAGCTGGAGGAGCTGAAGCAGCTGAGGGAGCTGGCCTTTGTGATCACAGACCTGCAGGTGGGCCATGTGTGTGGGGGGTGGGTAGGAGGGTGTCTTTGCGTGTGGGCACCAGCCTCCCACCCGCCACCTCTGCAGGCTATCCTGCAGAGATTGCTGCATGTCCCATGCACCAGAATCCCCACCACCCCCACTCCCACCCTTCCGCTTTATCCGCGTCTGCCTGCCCCACCTCCTGCAGGATCCGACCGCCATCGCGACCGCCGCCTGTTGTTTCTCTCCTTCCTCAGCTGCCAGTCCCCATCCATCGCCTCAGCCTCTCCTTGTTTCCGGTGGTCTGTGTGTGGCCCCATGCAGGACTCCACCGCCATCGCGGCCGCCGCCCCCAAGCAGTTTGAGAAGGTGCAGGAGATGCACGACTCGCTGCTGCGGGAGCTGATTGGACGGTACCAGGGGTACGAGATCAACACGGGTGAGAGAGGGAGGGCCCTTGAGCCACGGGGGTCAGGCTGGGGTGCTTCGTTGAGGCGGGGCGCGGTGTAGGGTGGGGTGGGGTGAAGGAGTGGGCGCTATCAGGAGGTATGCAATCAGGCAGGTGAGGCCTGGACCCAGCAGCAGCCCACCCCGGCTGCTCCTTGTGCCCTGTAGCCTGCCCCCGCTGCCCTGCCTTGGTAGCCTACCTCCACCTAGCGCCGCCTGCCCGTATCTCCGCACATCACTCGTGTCCCTGCGCTCCCATCTGCTCCCTCCAAGCAAGCTGCCGAGCAACCTCCCGCCCTGCGCTCCATGCCCGGTGTCACTCATGAACCCCCTTCGTGCATCACGCCCCTCCATTGTTGTGTGGCTGCCCCGCAGAGGGCGACGCCTTCCACGTGGCGTTCAAGGACGTGCAGCATGCGGTGCTGTTCTGCATGGAGGTGCAGTACCAGGTGCGCTGCGCTGTGCCTGCTGGGCATGCTGCGCATGCTGTGTGGATTCCTGGGCATCACCGCTGCGGTGCTGTTTGTTCCAGCTGTTCCGTGCCAGCTGACTACAACTGCATTCTTTGTGTTGCGGTCAAGATTGCATTCCGCCCCCTGCCCACTGCGCCCCTTGCCAGGTAAATGGAGCTGGTCTGCTGCCCGTGTACACATGCAATCCCGCTGTGTCGCCTACATGAACAGCACACTGCATATGCCAACTCTCTTCCCGCGTCCCGCCCCCGCCCTCCCCCCCCCCCGCTCAGATGATGGAGCTGGACTGGCCACGTGAGGTGCTGCGGCTGGGGTCGTGCAAGGAGGTCAAGGCGGCCGACGGGTCGCTCGTCTACAGGTGGGGCACCACATGGCGGGCAGATTGGGCGGGCAGCGTGCCAGGCCGCCAGTAGGGGGCAGAGGGGACGGTGGCTTGAGGCGGGGAGCAGACGGGTTCATCTGCAGGGTGTGTGTGTGCGCCTGAGCAACCTTACCATGCCTGCTCAGCCTGCCCCTGAGGCTATGGCGTGCAGGAGGTGCCAGGCCATGCACGGCGGTGCCCCACCTGCGTTCCGGACCCTGCCCACGCATCCCTCCCGCCCTGCTGCGTCCTGCCCCCTTCTGCACACACCTGCAGGGGCCCCCGCATCCGCATGGGCATACACTGGGCCACGGAGGGCACGGTGGTGCAGCGGCTGCACCAGATCACCAAGCACCGAGTGTTCACGGGGCCCGCCTTCCAGGTTGGCTGGGGGACGATTGCTGGCAGGCCGGGTGCAGACCAGGGGGCGTAGGTCGAGCTCTTGTTCGCAAGTGGTGTGTCAAAGGACACCCTGGCACCACAGTGTATGCCTCTTGTGATGTCAGGCAGGGGGGATCGGCCAGACGCCACAGCCAACAAGCTGTGCGCAAGCAGCCCGCGTGGCTTGTGCCGCACACTCACTGCCGTCCGCTTCCAGGGCTCTGCACCCCCCGGCCCCACCCACCCATGCAGCACGTGACATGTCAGCTCTGCAGGGTGGCAAGCGTTTGCTCCTTTTGATAGGCATGCCGCAACATCCCTTGAACATCCCGTGCAGGTGGCCCGTGAGCTGTGCGAGGCGGCCCACGGCGGCCAGCTGCTGCTCAGCCACGAGGGGTGGATCCACCTACGCCAGGTGTGGTTGTGAGGGGCCGGCAGGGGTGGGAGGGTGTCGTCCCGGCTCGCTCGCTGCACACATACTCTGAGGCCCGTGGCATCACGCACGCGCCTGCCGCTGCTGCACCTGCTTGCACAGTGCACCCCCCACCCGCCCGTTACCTGACGCACCTGGCGATAGCTACAAACCCTCCTCTTGCCGCCCATCCATCTTGTTCCTGCCGTAGGACATGGCTGCCGCCGGCTTCCCAGTGGTGGAGCAGCTGGGCCTGTTCAAGGTCGACTCCTGGCCCGCACCCGTCTGGGTGTACCAGGTGCGCGCGTGTGTGGCGAGCGCGTGGTTTTGTGGGTGGGTGGTGGACCCGTGCAAGAATGTGCCTGCCCGACCACTCGCCCGCCCTTCTGGAACGAAGCTGCGCGCCCCTCGGCACCCCGCAGTGAACCCCACATACGAGACACACGACATGTGCACTTGTTGGCGTCCTCTTGCTGGGGTGGCCACCCGTGATCTGCCCGCACGCACCACAGTCATGTTGCCAGCCCGGCTCCACCTCCTCTGCTGACTGTACCACCTGCCCTTCCCCATACCCGACCACCCCACCACCACCCCACCACCACCACCACCCCACCACCACCCCACCACCACCCCACCACCACCACCCACACACACACACACACACACACACACACACCGCAGGTCACCCAGCTGCTGGGGCGGCCGCTGCACCGGCAGGCTGGTCCGATCACGGCTCTGGAGGCGCTGGAGGCGGGGTGGGGCATGTCCATCTCCCATCCGCCAGTGCCACGTGGGAGCAAGGGCCACCTGGCCTTTGTGGCCGCCCGCCTGGGTGAGGACAGCAACCACGAGGGTGCCTGGGTGGCACCAAATTTTGCATCGATGCTGCAATCCCCTCTTTGCCAGCCTGCCTGCTGGGTCGGGTGTGCCTGCTTGTCTCCTTGCCACCTGTCACCCACCCACCTGACATCACTGCTTCCTTACCTGAGCCCCCAAAGGATAGCCCTAACAGCACTTCAGCTGTGCGCCTGGCCCGCTGCTCGCTACCACCCTTCCTACCCGGACTTTCGCTCCTTGGCGGACCAGCAAGCTGTGTGCCTCGCCTGCTGCTCGCTACCGCCCTTCTCAGCTGATTGGATCCTCTGGCATGGTCCTCCCCCCGCCCTGCCTTGCTACCCGCAGCCCTGGAGGACAGCCCCGGCGGCGCCGCCAGCTTCGAGGCCTGCCCCCCCATCTCCAAGCGCCTGCACGAGCTGCTGGCCACCGTGGCCATGCAGTTTGGGGGCTACATCTTCCGCCTGTCGGAGTCGCAGGTGCGAGACGGTGTGGCACCCCTTGCTGTGGGCACCTCTTGATGCCGCCTGCTGAGGCCTGGGGCTGTTGCTCTGGTGGGCACCTGTGAGTGGTACACGCCACCCTCAGGCCGCCCGCCTGGCCTCCTTTCAGGCCGGGCGTGGACGCCGCTCACATGCTGGTGCATACACTCGTACATCCAACTTGACCCAACCGGGCCCGCCCACGCCTCCGCCCCGCAGGCCGCCTACCTGCTGTCCTTTGCTTCCACCGTGGACGCCGTGCGCTTCTGCCACTCCGCCCAGGCACTGCTCATGTACAGCCAGTGGGGGCCGGACTGCCAGGACTACTGCGGACGCACCGGTGGGTGGGGCGGGGCGGTGTTGGGCGGTTGGGGCGCCCCTTGGATGGGCCCTGGTGTGGGGCGGCGGGTGCATGGGATGGGATGGGTGCATGCGTGCCTGCAAGTGGCCTAGCCAGCAGGAAGCAAAGCGACGCTCTGCCCCTGCTGGCCAACCTGCCCACCAGCTTAGCCCCTGCTGCCTGCCATCCACGCACCCACGCACCTGCCGCCTGCCTGCCTGCCTCCTTGCCCTGTCCTCTCCCACAGAGCTGGCTCCCGATGGCAAGCCCATCTTCAAGGGCCCGCGCGTGGCCATGGCCGTCCACCAGAGCTGCGAGTTCAGCACCGTCAGGCACGCCACCCCCCCTGCTGTTCATGCCCTGCCCTGCCCCCTGCCCTGCCTGCTGGCCTACTTTACCCTGCCCGCCCCGCTCGTCGTGTGGCCCACCCTGCCCTTCTCCCTGCCCTGTCCCCCCGCCCTGCAGCGTGCCGCGCCAGGAGGCCGCCGCAGATGACGTGACCACCGACTACCTGGGCACTGGAGTGGAGCGGGTGCAGCAGCTGAGGTGAGCGGGGGCCGGCGGCCCACCTGGGCGGAAGGAAGAGACGGCGATGATGGCTGGCCACGCACACGCATGCATGCTGTGCCTGGCAGCCTGCTGGGACTCCAGCGATCTCAGGGCCTGCACCTGCCCACCATCTCTTCCACCACTCGAAGCCTGCTGCGCCACAGATACATGGAACCGCTGCCCACTCTGCAACCTCCCAGCTTGCGCGTCGAGGCATGGCGCAAAGCTGCACATCCAACGTCATCCGTTCGAGAAGCCTCATGCACATGCCCACGATCTCTCTCGTCTTCTTACCTATGTCTCTTTCTCATGCAGCGAGGCTGCACACGGAGGCCAGGTCATCCTGTCTGAAAAGGCCTGGGCGGCGGTGCAGGACCAGCTGCCGGGGGCGCCACATGTGCGAAGGGTGTAGTTGGGTGGGTGCTTGTCGTGGGCTGGTATGGAGTGTGCTGTGTTTTGTGGGAAGGCCTGGCGGGGAAGGTAGAACCAGCAATGGGGTTCGGCAGTCGCTGGATATTGTGTACTTGCTCATATTGCCGTGCCCATTGCTTCCCGCCTGTCCTGTTGCGGTGCCACCCAAAGGACATTTGCACATTGCCCTTCCTTTCCCCGTTCTGCCTGCCTGCACCACCCTTGTCCAGCCTGCCGCTGCCACCCTGGCCGCAGGTGGCCAGCCTGCGCAGCCACATGCTGGGCCACTCGCCCGGCCTTGTTCCGACCTGCCTCTGCCTGCCTGCCTCCCCCCTACCCTCCCCACCTGCTTGCAGGTGGTCAGCCTGGGCAGCCACCTGCTGGACCACTCGCCCGCCTGCCAGCCGCTGCTGCTGGTGGAGGTCATGCCTCAAGGTAGGGGGGTGCGGTGGGATAACAACATGCTTCCCAACTCGCACGGCGTGGATGGGCCGGGCAAATGGGGGTAGCAAACGAAGAGGGGCGTACGCCTGTGGCTGGGCAGGGCGCTCTGCTTGCTGCGTGTCCTCTGCACGTGCCTGCGTGCCCACATGCCTGACCCCCTTCCTGCGGTCGCCTGCCCGCCTGCCCGCCTGCCCCGCAGTGCTGAGCCGCCGCACCTTCCCTCCCCCCAGCACCCTGGGCATGGTGGAGCCGGGGTACCGGGACGCCCCGGGGGCGGACGAGCCTGTCGCCTTTGTGTATGTCAAGGTGGGCGGTTGGGCGGGTATCCAGGCTGCTCAAGCCGGCGTGCGGAGGTACCATGCCTGTCACTCTCACGGTGGCAGGGTGGGTGTGGCTGCCCTGTCTTGCCTAGCCAGCGCCGGGCCTGTCCCACTGCTGCGCTCTCTTGCACAACACACCAGCATGTGTGGTGCTTCGTGGCAAACCCTGCATTCTGCATTCTGCAGGTCAGCAAGCCTTCCGAGGTGCTGGATGCGGAGCAGGTCAAGCCGGCGGTCAGCGACGACACCATCATACGGTGGGTGGGCGGGCGGGCGGAGCAGACAGGGGCGCTCTGCTGAGTCCATGTGCTCCTGTGCACGATGGGTTTGTATCTGGCCTCTTTGCACCCATCCCCCATGTCGTTGCATGATGGGCACCCTGCTCTGGGCAACAGTTGGTGCGGCCTGACATCCGCGCGTGCGCCGCGTCCCACTGCCCTGTGGCACATATACTCAGTTTTCACCTCTTCCCCCCTTCCTCCATGCAGCGTGCTCACTGCCTTCAACATGGCCGTGGGCAAGGCAACCAAGGTCATGCGCCACCTGCTGCGCCAGCACAGGCAAGCCGGGAGGGAGCTTTCGTCATTCTGGGTGTGGGTTGTTGCATGGGGCTGGAACCCAAAAGTGCAACTTCTCGGATCACGCAACGACGCTTGCCTCATCCCACCCAAAGTGGCGGCGTCATAACTGAACACATACAAATCTGCTTCCACTTGCACCCTTCTGGCCTGGCCTGCCATGCAGGGGGTACGAGTGCAAGGAGCCGGAGCCAGGCAAGCTGACACTGGCCTTCAGGTGGGTGGGCCTGCAGGCGCAGGCGGGCTGCTCGGCTGGGCTGCTCATCGGGCGTCGCGGCGGCAGGCCTGGCTCAGCACTGGCCTAGCACTGCTTGGCTCCTGCTGGGGGGCGGCAAGCAGCGCCACCCTCCCGGCACCTCACCCTGGCCCCCTAGAAAAGGCATCGGGAGATGCATGCAGCTGGTGCATGCGTGAACCTTTTGTGCGCTTGGCTCACCCTGGTGCAGGCATCTGGAGGAGGCAGTGGAGTGGTGCTGTGCGCTGCAGCAGGAGCTGCTGGGTTTTGCCTGGCCGGAGACGGGTGAGTGAATGCGGCACCCACCTTTCCTCGCGCTCTTTCAGCCACTGCCTTGCTTCTGCTTTCCCCTGGCCGGAGACGGGTACGGAAGTGCGGCGCCTGTCTTGCTCTTGCCATTGCTGTTGCATTTGCCGTAGCTGGAGTGGGTGCGGTTGTGTACCTGGTGTTTTACCAGGACAGATCCCATGAGTGTCCAGGCGTGCACGCTGCCGCATGTCGGCGTGCTTTGTGCCGTAGCCCTGCCTGGCCGCCTCCCCTGTCCCCAACCAGCCGCCTCCCTCTCCATGCATCGCCCTCTGCTGCCTGCTCTGCCCCTCACCCTCCGCCCCCGGCCCGTGTGTCACGTTGCAGTGATGGAGTGGGATGAGTGCCGGGAGCAGCGGGACCCAGAGAACACAAACGTGCTCTGGCGGGGGCTGCGCGTCAAGCTGGGCGTCTCCTACGGCATCCCCTCATCCAAGGCGCCCCTCAACACGGGTGAGGCAGGACCACTGAAAGAGCCTGGCCTGGCGGGGGCAGGGCAGGCTGCGCTGAGCGGAGGGAGGCTTCCACAACCACCGCCCAGCTTTTGTGGCGGTCAGACGCGCGAGAACGGGGAGAGGCCTGCCTTCTCTTTGTGCAGGCCGGCAGCCGAACAGCTGCAGCCAAGCTGACCGACTGTCTAATATGGTATTTATGGATTGATTAACCCCCCCTGCAGGCCGTGCCGACTACTTTGGCTCGGTGCCCAACCTGGCTGCCCGGCTCATGGCTGTGGCCCGCCCAGGCCAGATGCTGGTGGATGGGCGCCTCAACTCAATGCGGGACCTGCAGTGGCGGGAGGACGGCGGGGCGCTGCTGCTGAGCCAGGTGGCGGGTCCAGTGGAGTTCACGCCCCTGGGGTACCTGCAAGTCAAGGTGAGAGCCAGGCATGGCTGGCATGGCAAGTTGAGCGGGAGCATGGCACGGCTGGCATGGCAAGCTGAGCGGGAGCATGGCATGGCATGGCATCAACAGTTTGACCATTGTTGAGTCAGTTGTGTTGGGAAGAAACGGGCGGGCAGGGTGTGCGGGGGTTGCCGGCAGGCGAGGAGCGGGGCAGCAGAGCGCTGCAGGGTCCCTGCCTGCCCCGTAGGCTTGATGAGCGCCAAGGCCGGGCTCTTCAGCTGTCCAACGCGTATTTCAGTCGAAACTTGTTGCTTGCACCCAACCTCCTCTGCACCAATCTCCTCTGCACCCTTTCTGTCCCCCCCTGCTGCAGGGCCTGGACGAGCCCAAGCTCGTGTTCCAGGTGCTGCCCGCCCGCCTGCGCGGGCGCTGCTACGACCACATCCCAACCACAGCGCGTGGCGGGCACCCGCATTCGGCGCGCGGCGGCGGCGGCAGCTTGGCCGCCTCCCTAGTCGGCTCCCGCCCCCTCAGCCTGCGCCGGTTGGGCAGCGTGGACGGCGTGGGGTCAGAGCCCACCCCCCGGCAGTGCTCTGCCAGCAGCATCCGCACCCCCTCCCTCAAGCGGTCGGCCACCGCTGGGGCGGTGCAGGGCGGCAGGGCGGGTTCGGGCGGGCGCGGGCGCATGCGCGCCAACCTGCTGGCCTCGGCGGTGGCTGCCGGCTTGGGGCGGCGGCACAGGTGGGAGGGGGAGGCGGTGGGTAGGGCTGGGCCTGCTGGGAAGGGGCTTTCCACTGCACCACCAGTGCTGCTGGCTGCTTGGTGGCATGCCCCTGCTGCCCTGCCTTGCCACCCGTCGTGCACTGGCAACACGCCTGCCTGCCTGCCCTTTTGCCTGCCCTTTTGCCTGCCGCCGGCCTGGCGTATCCACTTCCGGTAGCTGGGCATCCTCTTGTGGCCATCCCTCTGGCACCCCTCTCTCTGTACCATGCTCTCTGTACTGAGCTCCTCACAATGCCAACCTGCCTTACCTCCATGACTGCCTTCCCCTGCCTGCAGCGCCGACATGCTAGGGAATGAGGACTCGGCGCGGTTTGTGGGCGGCAGCGGCGGGGGCGAGGTGCTGCACGATGCACGGTGAGCGGGGCAGGCTGTGTGGGGATGGAAGCGGCGAGGTGTGGTTGGATGGTGGGCAGGTAGGCGTGTACATGGCATGGGGCTCACCCCTGACCAACAACTTGATCGCTGCTTCTCTAAGCGCCTGTATTCAACCGCCACCTGCAACACCTGCCCGCCCGCCTGCCTGCAGCTCCCTCAGTGTGGCCAGCAGCGGAGGCTCACTCATGCGCGCAGGCTGGCTGGGCATGCTGGGCCACCGGCTGTCGGGTGCGGCCATGCTGCGTGCGCTGTGTCGCTCCACCTGCTGTGCTCGTTTTCAAAAAGGCGGGCGCTCCAGGCAGGACAGCTCCTTGTTGGGCTGGGCAGCGGCGCCTGCTTCAACGGCTCTAGAGAGCCGCAGTAACGTAGTGCTAATCAAGGATTGCACGCATTGTGGTGCGGCTTCCTGCCATGCAGGCGTGCTGGGACGGCGGGGCGGGCACTCGGGCCACCCGTCGGAGATGGGCAGCCCCCGCTCAGGTGGGCAGGCAGACAGGCAGGCAGGGAAACATGTGGGGGGCTGCCGCAGCGTCAAGGCAGTGCACAGCTGCAAGGCCGCTCTCTTGCTTCCATCCCCCTCCGGATGCGGCTGTTGGTCCCGTTGGTCCATGCCTGGGTCCCGCCTCACTGTTCCCCCCTCCAACTTTGGATGCCACCCCGCCCCTCCCCCGCCACCCCCGCTGCAGCCACCGACATGCTGCCCCTGACCTCCCGCAGCGGCACCACCGGCAGCAACGCCGCCTCCTTCTCGGCCCAAGCCAACCCTCTGTTCACGCTGCACAACAGCGCCGGCAGCATGCTGGGCGGAGCGCGTGGAGGGGCCAGCGCTGGTGGCAGCACGCACCCCTCCATGCAGCACCCCTCCATGCACGCGCCGCAGCGCAGCGCATCTGTGGGCGGCCTGCCGGCGGGCCTGCATGGCGGGGGCGGCGGCCTGCCAGGCAGCGGTCACCTGCAGGGCAGCGTGGTCGGCTCGTTTGCAAGCGACTCCACGCTGGCGGCAGGTGGGCGGCCTGTGGTGTCTGGCCTCTGCCCAGTCGTGTGCTTGCCTCTTGCATGCGTTTGGGCGGTGCAGGACGCGTGGCACGCATGAGTGCCTGCCTGCCTGGGTGCCCGCAATGGCTGCCTTCTTACGGCTGCATCTCCTGCTGGATTAGCGCTGGCCTCTGCTCCGCGCCACCTGCTGTGCACCCCGCCCCGCCGCTCCTCCACCCCCTCTGCAGCAGCAGCGGCAGCAACATCTGGAGGGACCACTCCGCTGGCGGGGCACCACAGCGGGCGCAACTCGCCGCCACTCACAGGTGGGCAACAGCGGGAAGGGGTTGGGCGCGCCCACGCTGGGAATTGGTTGGTGTGGGGAGTGGCTAGTGTGGGGAGGCAAGGAGGCACCCCACCAGCACAGCATCGTGTGCGTAGCATCTGTCAGCTGTGTGCCTCACTTAGAGAGGCACCCACTCTGTTCTCTTTTGTCTATTGATCCCCGCCCTCTGGTCTGCGTGCCTGTGTGTGCCGCCCTCCCTGCAGCCACGCGGCTGCGAGATGCCGCAGACTGGAGCTACCCAGGCAGCACGCTCACCACGCCCACCACGCAGGCTGCCGGGTGCGGGCCTGCCTGCCTGCCTGCCTGCCCGCCCCCTTCCCTGTCCTGCAATGCTGCCTGCCTGGCTACTCCCCTTGCCTGGCACCCAGCTTGCCGCTGCGTTGCTTGCAGCCACCGCCCTTCCAGTCATCCCAGCCTAGCTTGCCCTGCTGGTGCAAAGCTCCTGCTGAGTGCGGCTCCCCTTGCACGACGCACTGTTTTTTTGCTCCCCTGCTCAACCCATCCCACCCGCTCATGCACGTCACCTCACCCACCACCACTGCCCGCTTGCAGGGACGGCCCCGTGGACCATTGGGAGAAGGGCCTTGCAATGGAGGAAGCCCTCCATGGCGGCAGCGCAGCTCCCGACGGCCTGCAGCCGCCGCCGGCGCAGCTGCTGCCGCAGCGGCACTCTGGGCTGCCGCCCCGCGGGCCGCAGTTCCACCATCCGCAACCACAGCGTGCCGTCAGCGGCTCGCTGCTCGATGCGGCGCTCGCAGCGGCAGCGGTGGCTGGTGCGGTGGGCCGCGAGGGCAGCATCAGCAGCCAAGCCTCGGCGCTGCTGCCCGTAGGCCGTACCAACAGCACCAGCAGTGCTCCCGGGGTGTTGGAGGTCGCAGAAGCCGGCAGCGACGCGGAAGCAGCAGCAGCGGAAGCGCTAGCCAGTGCGGGAGAGGAGGCGGCGGCCGCGCTGCGTGGCGCCACCACCACACCTGACCCGCTGCCGCAGCCACCGCAACCTGCTGCGCCGCCGCCGTGGCAGTCGCCGGCGCGCATCCCGCCGGTTCCTCCCGTACCGCCGCTGCCCCTCTCCCAGCTCCTCTCTGCTGGCGGCCGCAGCGCCAGCAGCAGCGGCACCGCCACGCCAGACCTCTCGGCCCCCAGCTCAGCGGCGGCGCCGCTGGGCATGCAGCCGCCATCGGCGCAGCCTGCGCTCAGCTCGCGCAGCCGGCTGGGCGGCAGCTCGGGGCCCGGCTCGGCGCGCCGTCCCGCGGGGCTCGCTTCGCTTGACACAGAGGGCATCACTTTCGAGACGTATGGGCTGGAGTCTCCCGACACCATCACTCCGGGGCTGCAATACGCCCGCCAGGTGGCGCAGCTGTTTGTGGAGGGCAGGAGGCGCAGCGCCACCGGCGCCGCCTTTGGCACCGGCACCAGCACCAGCAGCCTGTCCACGGCCCTGGGCGGCGGGGGTGCCCCTGGCGGCATTTCTGCAAGCAGCAGCGGCCTGAGCCTGAGCGGCAGCGTGGCGCCGTCGCGGCTGGGGCAGGCGGGGCCAGGTGCCGGGGGCGGCAATGGCGGCGGCACAGACAATGCTAACCCTCCATCTGACGCCACAAATTGAAACTTTGCTGGACGCCAGGTGTTCATCAATCATTTTTATCTGTCACTCCCCTGTGCTCTCCATCCCGTGCTCTTGCTGCCACTCTTCTCGGTGCTCAACTCAACGCGATGATGGGACCTACCAAGTTGCCTTCCACCTTTGACTTCACATTTCATCACCAAACCCATGACGCCGCGCCCCTTGTGCATGACAAGCTGAGCATGCGGAAGCAAGCGCTTGCAACACCTGTACCGCAGTAACAGGTGCTGACCCGCCCCAGCAGGCTCAGCACGCCCCGCTTGCCGAAGCTCTCACTGGCCAGCTTGCAGGCATGTGCGTCCGCCTCGTTCGTGCATCTGTGTTGAGCAGAGTGCCTGGGGCCATGCCTGGTGTGTGACCAGCTGCTGCTGCGTTGAGGAGGAATGGAAGCTGCGTGCGCCGCTGCCAGCAGCTGGACATGGCCAGCTGGGCGCGCTCTCCGGGACAGCGCTCTCCGCTTGGAAGAGCTTAGATGCAGCTCAACGGTCGCTAGTGCTGCAGAAGCCATCGCACAAACGAACGCCGGAGTATCGGACGGAAGCAAGCTGCAACAGAGAATAGTGCCCCCTTTGCACCGGCCCCCCTCGACCCCTTTCCCAGGCCATTTCAATCGCTCGGAGGAGCCCATCTGAGCTGCAGTCTCCCCTTTTGCAAGTTGTGAGTGAATGGGCATGGCCGCGGCCTTCTCCGGTGGCCTGGCCAATTTCCGGGTGGGCAGGCAGGCAGAATGCATGAAATGCGCGAGGGATCTCGGGCGGGTGGCCGCCTGCTACCGACCGCTTAGAGGAGCACAGCCAGTTGCGCCCTTGCTGCCCCTGCCGCCAGTGCCAGGCGTCACACGCTTGTGCCAGAGCTGAGCAGCTCTGCTCTTCGAGCTTGCAGGACTCCTCGCATCTGTCTTATTGCTCTCTTCATTCGGTTTGGCAGTGTGAGCATTGTGCTTGAGCTCACCCTGCCTCACAGAGCTCACCCGCCTGGCCCCCCGGTGCAGTCGGAGGAGGTGCCCGCTTCCAGCACCCCTCACCCCTGTCCACCCGACCTCTGCCACCCGATGCAGGCGCACCCTTGACACCCACTGAGATGCAACGGGCAGTAGACCAGTGCAGCATGCGCAGCCGCACGCTGCTGCTGCTGCTGGCGCTCTGTGTGTGCGCCGCCCTGGCGCCACATGGCGCCACAGCGGCAGGAACAGAGGACCCTTTTTGCTCGGAAGGTTTCGACTGGGAAACTTTGGATGAGGTAGGAAGGGGCTGGTGGGGCAAAAGACGAGGTGACAGGGGTAGGGCTTGGGGTGGTCGGGCAGCCAAGCAGGCCGAGGCTATGCAGGCAAAGCAGGAGGCGGCTGGGCAGGCGACGCACATGGCGGCAAGGGCACTGCTGGCAGCTCAGCGCGGCACGTGCCATGCTGGCATTGCGCACCTCTTCCTCACACACACGCCGCGTTGCTGCTCCGCAGCTGGAGCCCGGGCTGCCGGACATTCCAGAGGACGTGCTGAACGCCACAATAAGCGAGTTTGAGAGGAGCGCTGTCATCAGCACCAACCCAGACCTGCCCCCCTGGGCGCCCTGCCCCCCAGTGGACCTGGCGCTGCTCATCGAGGGCTGCCAGCAGGTGTGCCTTGCCTCTGGATATCGTTTGGCTAGTGCTGGTTTGTTTGCATACAGGCGCACTGCTACTCTGGGGGAGTTCATCGTAGTGGCGTTGGCAGGCAAGGGCGCATGGGCGCCAGCTGGTGGGCTGGTTCGGCCGCTGCGGCGAGGCCCACTGCTGCGCACCTTGCTCCTGCTGCTGCTGCTCTGGTGCCCTCTTGCCCTGCTGCTACTGCCGCACGTGCTCACAACCCCCTGCACATGTTGCTCCACTGCAGCTGGAGGGGCGGGGAGGCCGGTGCGGCGAGGCCCACAGCCCTGCTTCCTGTTGCTGCTGCGCTGCTGCTGTCTTGTACTGCTGCTGCCGCAAATTTGCATGCCTCCCTGCACATGTTGCTCCACTTCAGGAGGTCAACGGGACCGCCACGTACTGGCTTCGTGCCAACGTGACATGCTCCTGGCAGGAAGGGGATGAGAGCGCAGAGTTCCAAGCCGTGGCGGCAGCCAGCCCCGATGGTGCCATGGAGGTTGGGGGTTGGCCAGTATTGACAACCCGGGGTTCAAGGGCACGCGCACGCCGGTGTGCTGTGTTGGCCGCGCTGCAATGTACCGTGGCAGGTACAGCTGACACACGCTCTGCATGCTTGCATGGGCCCGCCGCCATTGCCGGCGCATGCCTGGCTAACACCACACGGCTTGCCAACCAACACTACCCGCCCCGTCGTTGAAGTTTGCTCAGTGCCCTTGCTGACTTGCTCATGCCTCCAACAACAACCACAACTTCTGGGCTGCAGGTCCAGATCTCCAACCTGGTCACATTGGATGACGGCACAAAGCTGGTGGGTGCCTGCTCCATCCGGTTGCCCGTGTCGGCAGCAAGGGCAGCCCGCTGTGGCAGTGGGGCCCGCAGGGGCTGCAGCATGGGGAAAGGTTGGCGGGAGCTGACACAGCAGGGCAGCAGCGTGCTTGTCAGCATGCCAGCTGGCCTGCAGCATGGCAGCACAGCCAGGTCATTGCCACTCACATGTGAGTGCTGTGCCAGCTCGCCAGCCAGGGTGGCTGCCCATCTCCCAGCCCACCAGCCCCTCTGCCAACCCACCCTCTCACCCTCCACCCTCCCTCCACCCGTTTCCCTCGCTGCAGCGCGAGTGCCAGGACGTGCTCTGCGCCGTCTGCGTCCCCCAGCCCGCCGGCGGCACCAACAGCAGCAGTGCCTCCCCAACTTCTGCGGGCCTTGCTCTCACAGAGGAGTGCCTCGAGTGTGGGGCCGGCATTGCACTCAACCCCTCCAATGGTCTCTGCCAGCCTGCCATGGGGTCGACCCTTGGCGGGTCGGATGGCGAGCCGGCGCCCGTTGCCGCCGGCAGCCAGGCAGGGCCTCTGGCGGCGGCGCCCACGGACACCTACTGCCCGCCGCCACAGTTTTACAACTACGAGTTCCGGTACTGCCAGCCGATGAGTCGTGAGCGAGTCAGGGATGCAGTGTCGGCACGTGAGAGTACCGGCCGCTGGCAGCGTGTGATTGCTGGTTGGCGTGGTGGCAAGCGCTGGGGTGTACACAGCGATGCGGCGGCCTGCCGCACGGGGCCAGGCTGTCCTGAGCTGCCTGCTCTGCCACGGCGTGCGGCGCAGGCAGCGCAACAGGCCTCACTGCGAGTCAGCTGTGCACATGTGTGCACCCCTGCGCTCTCTGCTCCCTTGGCGTGCACTGCTGCCAATCCGCCCCCCTTGCTCTCTCTCTGTGCAATGCAGTGCCCCGCCGGGCGGGGGTGCAACACTTGCGTGTACTCCGCCCAAGGCCCCGTGTGCACGACCTGCCTGCCGGGATACACCCTGCAGGGTCCCAACAACTGTGTGAAGGTAGGCATGCAAGGTGTCAAGGCAAGGTGTGAAGGTAGGCATGCACGTAAGGATTGAAACCAAGGTGCTCAGGATTGGGATCACAAGGCAGGACGGACTGACTGCTCAGGACTGGGCTGCCGCGGGGGCAGTGAGGGTGCAGGGGCCAAGAAGCCCACGAGGCACCAACGCTGGTGCCCACAAGAAATCCTCTTGCACACTCAGGGCGCAGCGGTTTGGTGGCCACCTCGCCCGCGGGCTGGCCTGCTGTGCTGCCTGTGCCCTGCCACCCAGCATAGCAGGGCACATGCATACGCTGACATCCCGCCTTGTGCTTCCCGCCGGCGCCACCTAGCGTGCAGAACCTGGTGTGCACCCGCCCCGGCTGCACGGCCTGCCGGGCCTGCGCCAGCGGCTCCCCGGGCTGCCTGAAGAAGCAGTTCTGCACCGCCTGCAACACAGCAGCCGGATTCTCTCTCTTCAACGGCGACTGCTTGAGGCAGTGTCCCGCTGACCAGTTTTACAATGTGGTGGCAGGTGCCTGCCAAAAGGTGGGCTGGGGCTGAGGGGGGGTCTGGGCAGCGGTTGCTGACTGAATGTGGGATACACGTCATTTCAGCACAGCGCTTGGGCAGCGGTTGCGTGGGGGGATGGAGGCATTTGTGTGCGCTGCTGCCAAACAATGCCGCCAGCGTTGCGTGAAGGCGACAAAGTGCGGCCGTACTCGCCTGCTGCCAACCGCGGCGCCATGATTTCCCCTGCCTTGCCCCTGCCGCACAGTGCACCAGCCCGTGCAAGCTGTGCAACGCGTGCCAGCCTGGGCAGCAGGGCTGCTCAAAGGACCGGCAGCGCTGCACACAGTGGTGAGGGGCGTGCAGGGGTGGATGGGCCTGGGTGGGCGGGTGGGCGGGTGGGTGCCGGAGTGCGTTTTTCTGCGCCAGACGGGCAGTCGGAGAAGTGCCCTTCGTGCCCTCTTCTTTCCAGCTCACCGCCGCACACCCACCTGTGCTACTTGTGCAGCGACGACACACACTATTTGGACAACAACGCCGTCTGCCTGCCCGTGAGTGATCTGTGTGGCTGATGTCGCTGGCTGGCTGACCGTGGCTGCCTTGTCTACCACTGTGCTGGCTCTGCTCTGCGAATTGAGGGCTTGACATGTCGCGCCACGCCAGCTGGGCTGACGGTGAAGTCGCCGCCACCCAGCTCCGGCCTGGATTGGCACACTGTGGAACACGCTCTGGTGCATGCTGCTGCGTTCTGCGTGCGTGTCCTGGCTCGCCACTCATGCGCCATCTGCTCGCTTCCACCGACTGCGCAGTGCTCGCGGGAAGGGTGCGCTACGTGCAGTCGGTGCGACCGCGGCTACCCCGGCTGCCTGCGTGGCCAAGTGTGCCAGACCTGCTCCCAGGGCTACTATTATGAGCAAGGCGGCTGTGTGAAGGCGAACAACGCGGTGAAGGTCAGTTGGCAACGTTGGCTTGTGTGTGCTGAAGGGGACATGTTCAATTGTGGGGAGTGGTAGGGTGCTGGGTGGGCTGCTCCGGACCATGCGTGGCAGCAGAGAGTCGGTAGGATACTGTGCCATGCTGGTCATCCTCGAATGCTGCTGCTCCTGCTGCTGCCCGCTTCCACCGCCCGTGTCTCCGGCCCTCCTTGCCACTGCCTGTGAGACCATGCTCACCTTGCCCCCCGCCGCTTCTGCGCTGCAGTGCAATGCTGAGCTCAGCAGCTGCCTGGCGTGCTTCACCTGCCAGCCGGGCGCGCCTGGCTGCGTGAGCGGGCAGCGCTGCCAGAGCTGCGACGCCACCCACCACCTCAGCAACCAGGGCACCTGCCTGCCGTGCTTGCGGGAGGGCTGCGCCACCTGCTCTAGATGCGATCCCGGCTATCCCGGCTGCCAAGCAAACCAGGTCTGCGGCTCCTGGTAAGTCGTGTGTTTGATACACAACAAACAGGCTGGGCCTGTGCGGACTGGGGGCTTGTTGAGGGCATGGCGTCATAAAGTTGATGCTGAGCAGTGAGCTCGGTGAGATGATAAGACAGCGTTGATGCACATTGACATGAGCCAGCCCACTGAACCGCTCCTCCTCCCGTCTTTCAAACCGCCCCCCGGGCCCCCACCTGCAGCAAGAGCGGGTACACCCTGCAGGACGGCGGGTGCGTGAAGACTGTGCCAGTCAACGTGCCAGTGGAGTGCAGTGCCCGCCATCCGTACTGCACGGCATGCTACACGTGCCTGGAGGGCACGCCTGGCTGCGTTGGCGGGCAGCGCTGCGGCTTGTGCGACGCAGAGCATTATCTCGACAATGCAGGGGCATGCCAGAAGGTGGGGCGGTGTTGTTGAAAGGGCACGGGAGTTGCCGCATCATGGCGGTACTGCACAATGAGCTTCTCCATGTGCTGTGCCATTGCTGTGCTGTGCTGTACTGTGCTGTGCTGTGCTGCACTGTGCCTTTGCTGTGCTGTGCTGCGTTCTTCTCTTGCTGGACTGCCCTGCATCCTGCCCTGCTGTGCCGCGCTGCCCTGCCTCCCTCCTGAGATGTATGCTTCCCCCTGGCGAGCTGCCTGCGCCGCCCAAACCGGCACCCCCTGCTCCCTCTTTCACCTGGGCTGCAGTGCTCTCGCGAGGGCTGCCTCACATGCGGGCGCTGCAACCCCGGAGACAAGGGCTGCCTGAGTGGTCAGTATTGCTGGACCTGCGACGTGTCTGGAGGGTACCTGGCGAGCGCAGAGAACGGCGGCTGCAAGAAGGCGCCTCCCAGTGTGCCTGTGCAGGTCAGTTGCTGACTGCCGCTGCCATGCGCTTGGCCAGCTACGCAGCCGGACGGTGATGCAGGGTGCCCGTGTGGCGCGCGGTACGTGCTTTTGGGATGTGGATGCTGTTGGAACAAGTGGACGGGCTGTGCCGAGCAGGCACACCGGCTGGCGCCCGAACAGGCACGTGCGCAACTCTTGACATGCGCATGCCCACTGCCCTTCCTACTGCCCTTGTGCAGTGCAACACGCAGCAGCCCTTCTGCGCCTTGTGCTACACCTGCCAGGAGGGCCAGGACGGTTGCGTGGGCGGCCAGACATGCCACCGGTGCGACGGCGAGCACTACCTGAAGCCCGACCAGCCGGGCATCTGCCAGAAGTGCAGCCGCGCTGGGTGCGCCCAGTGCATCTCGTGCTTGCCCGGCGCTGCAGGCTGCGAGGAGGGGCAGTACTGCACAGCGTGCGATGCCAACCACTTCACCGACTTTGAGGGCAACTGCCTCAAGGTGGGCGCTCGCCTGCAGCGCCGGCCAGTCCCTTTTATTGGTTGAGTGAGCGGCTGGCCGATTACTTGCTCAACTGGCTGGAACGTGGTGCTCGCAGTGGTGCCGCTGCCGCTGCCGCTGGCACGCTGCCTGGTGACCTGCTACCACCGTGTCAGCCCCTGGCATCTGGCACGTGATCGTGATCGGCGTGCTGATTCGCAACCCCGGCATCTCAGCAGCTCTGACAGCTCCCTATCATGCCCCGTCCTGCCTGCCCCGCGCCTGCCCTGCAGTGCTCTCGCCGCGGCTGCACCAACTCCTGCCAGGCCTGCGACCTGGCAGACGAGGTCAACTGCTCACGAGGGCAGTACTGCAAGGCACCCTGGTGAGTGAATTAAGAACCCTCAACCTTGCCGTCTGGGTAGCATGCTGCAGGGGCGAGGCATGGCACAACGTGCTCCGCCGCTGATGCACCTGCCACATAGCACCCCGCCGCCGTTGCCCCTCGGGCTAGGCCCCTCGGGCAGGGCTGCGCTGAGGTGGCCAACTCACAGTGCCTCCCCGTCTTCATCCTGCCCCACCCCCTGCAGCGACGAGGGCTTCAAGTTTGTGGCGTACAACGAGGGGAGGAACATTGGGGAGTGCCAGAAGATTGTGCAGGCATGAGGCAAGCGGCGGCAAGCAGCTTGCTTGCAGCCGCGTGCCCACTGCTCTCCCTCATACCATGCATGCTTTTTACCTCAGCACGCGCGCCCACGTCACTTTCTTCCCCGCGGCTTCCGGCATTGCCATCCTTCTGGAACTGCACGCACGTGGTACAGCTGCCGCATCGATCCGTGGCGGATCGATGTCTACACCTCCACCCTATCATGCTATGCTGCTCATGCTGACCAGCACCTGTGACAGGGTGCCTCACTCTCTCTCCACTGCCTTATTCTTTGTTTGCCCTCTTGGACATGGGTAAAGCTTTTGACTAAGCAAGTGAGAGAAACGTAGTAGGTTGCAAATGCAATGTATTACAGCATGGCTGCAACTGCCCTTCCTCTGCGCTGGTCGCGGTGCTCCCATGCCGCCGCTGCCAGCGGCCCTTGGCAGCACCGCCGCCGGGCGGCCGCAACTTGTTCTGTCTTGTTGACCAGCAGTCCAGCTAGGCTATATGGCAGTCATCACTTATTGAAGGCGGAAGAGGATAGGGACCGCGAGGTCCTGGCCAAAGCCGGGCTGGTTGTGGTGGCTACGCAACGAGGGTGTCAGGCGCCGCCCGAGTGCAGGCAGCGCTGGAGAGTTTCGACGAAGGTGGGTCTCGTCAAAATAACTGGCAGAGGGGCAGTGTTTGCTTGCAGAGTGGCCCACCAGCGGTTGGTACCCCGCTCTGCACGGGCTGATGTCAGCATGGCGGGGCGGTGCCGCTTGAGCGGTGCCGCCAGAAGGGTGGCGGGAGGGTGCCGCCCGCATGCCACGGCCGGTCCGGGAATGGTCCCCTGCCCCTTCATCTGCCCTCCCTCTGCATCCCGTGCTTCTGCTACGTTTTGATGGAGGGCACAGGAGGGGACACGGGGCCTCTCCGTGGACCGACCGGCGCGCCTGAGCAGTACAGGCGCCCCTCGGAGTTCTTTGCACATTAGAGCTCGGAACCTCGTGGGCACCTAACATACCCTTCGAGATAACAAGCAGGAAGCGGGCCCACCCCTTCAGGAGGGCCAAGCAGAAAGCGGCACAATTTTGGACTCGCAAACCGCTGCGGCCTGAGGTCAGCAGCAGGGTCAGGTGACCCCAATACTCTCATCCGCAGCGAGTGCGCGGTCTCCGCCAAGCGCCTGAGGCGCGGCACCGCAGCCTCTTGCGCCGCCGCCGCCGCGCCACTGTTGCAACCATGCGGCCGCTACTTGCTTGTTGCCAGTCATGAATCACAGACGGTGAGCTGCTGCCATGAACCTGCAGCGGTTTCATGTGCATGCTTTTCCAACCAGGGGGGCTTCACTTGTAGTACACTTGGGCTCGTGGGCATTCGGTTTAGCAAGGCTGCCAAGCACAAGCACGAAGCGCCGGCGGGGCGCCCCGCCGGGCTCGCCCCACTGCACACCAGCGGATTTGGAAGACGGCTTCCTCTGCCCGCTTGCCCCAACCACATGGTAGCTGCACGTTTGCATGCTGTATGATTGCGACGTCACATGCTGCTTCACAGGATGTGCCTGCCCCTCCCCAACCCTCTCGACTTCCTGCCTGCAGCGCCTGCACCGCCCAGGCGGGCCGGCTCCCCCTGCTGGCGCTGCTGCTTGCTGCAGCGATAGGCACCTGCACTGCAGCTGGGGAGCAGCCTTCTAGTGCCTCGCCGCAACCACGTCCCAGGAAGCAGCCCCCCTATCGAAGGCTGGTGGGTGCAGGCCGCCAGAGCCGGCCTTCTCCGACACCTCCAGAACCCCTCGGGGTGCATCCACCCCCTCCACCTCCCTCTCCGCCCCCTCCGCCTTTCTCTCCGCCCCCCGCCATGTGAGTGCCCCCGCGGGTGCCCAGGTGGCCTGGCGTGCCTGGCCCAGTGTGCCTCCCTGGTGACTGTCCGCTTTGATGCGGGGTAGTGAGGGGTGAATGAGGGTGACAGGGGATGCCTGCTGGTGGAGCTGGGCGGCCTGTATCCAGGGCGGCCATGTGTGGGCAAGTTGCAGCGCAGGCGCTGGCTGGCCAGAGCAGTCAAGGTGAGCGACCGTGCTGTCAGGCAGTGGGGCGAGGGTGGCGCGGAATCTGAGCTCAGCTCCCCTGCTGCGCCTGCACCGCTTGCGCTGCACAGCACTGCCTGCCTCTGCTGCCCAGCAGCCTCCACCCGCTACCAACCATGCTGCCTCGCCCTGTGGTGCCGCTCCCTCACCTGCCAGCTCCTGTATGTGGAGGCCCTCCCGTGTGCGAGTGCCTGCCGCTTGCCCCGTGCTCTCCACGTATGTCATGCTGGCTCACCCCAAGCTGGCGATGGCATGCTGGAACCCTCCCTGTGGCCTGGCCGCCACTCCACTCCGCTCCACCTCACTTGCCTCTCTGCACCTGACCGCGTCCCCGAATGCAGGCAGCTGCCCCTGTCTCTTCTAGATGGCTCATTGCTGGATGCCAAGCAGGCCTTGAGCGTCCCACCGCTTTCATCCACGGAATGCCCTGCCTGCGAGGAAGGCGACCCGGTGAGCAAGCAGGCTGTCGAGTTGTGGGGCACACTAAGCACCACCCCCCAAGGATCTGGACAGCTCACGGGCAGAGGGAGGCATGCCCAAACGTTGAGGCAGGACAAAGCATGTGGTTGGCTAGCTAGCCCATAGGCGGTGGCTCAAAGAGTGGGCGGCGGAAGTGGAGATGGCTCATTCTTGGCCAGACGGGAGCGAGCAGGCTCCTGCCCCTCGTTCTGTACCGCCTGCCTGGCTGGGGCACTGTGCTGCGAATCGGGCCAAGTCCTGGGCAGTGCCAGCAAACCCCGCACACCCGTATGCCACGCCTGATACACAGCTGCCCACCTGCTGGATTGCCCACCGCCCGCCGGCCATCCCCAGCTGTCCCCTGTGCCTTGAACCCTAAAAACTCTGCAGGGTGGACTCGGCTGCGCCGGGATGGTGGGTGTCCCCAGGGTGCAGCCCCTGAATGACTACCGTCTTCTCTTCATGGTCAAGAAGGGGCTTGACACGTACCTGCAGAACAACAATGTGTATGCCACGTGCGGCAGCGACTTCCGCCTCTACTCATCACCCCTCATGAGGTTCCAGAAGGCGTGCATTCTTCAGGGGGAGGGCACGCCCCCTTTTGTGAGCAGCACCTGGTTCCTCTCAGGCGAGTGCTGAGCATTGCTTTGTATCTTGAGAGGCGCCGCCTTGCTCCCCTTGAGTGGGTGGGGGTACCCACCGGTGACAGTTGTGAGAATGGCAGGCAAGACCCGGTGCGTGTCACATGTATTTGGCGGTCGGCGGGCGATATCAAGGCTGCAGGCGGGGAAGGAAGAAGACATGCATGCAGCTGGCGGCAGGCTCCATACGTGTATGTCACATCACACCCTGCCCCCGCTTGTCTCTGGCATGCACCGCAGTATCCGTTGGCTGCCGCTGCTTTTCCTTGCGCTCACGTCTTGTCTACAGATGCCAATTATCCCGCCCTTGCCCCGCTGTGCCTGCTGTGCCCCGCAGTGCGGATCGGGTATCCCTGCTACGGGTATCCGCGCCTCGTGAACGGCAGGATTGTGGGGTACTCAGCCTACGGCCGCTGGCGTGTGCTCAACCTGTATGTTGCCATCCACAATCGCGCGCCACTGGATGGCATTTGGCAGGCAAGTATTTCTGAACCGAGGGTGAATGCCATGTGCATCATGCCTTCAGTGCTGGCGGGTGCACACCCGGCGAGCTGCGCCCAGCCGCCGTTGCCTCCCAACCTGCCGTGTGTGGGGCCAGATGTGGCATACTGTGGCCTGGCTGCAGCTGGCTTGCTCTATACAGCGTGCATGCTCACTGTGTAGCACTCGACACGCGTTTGTGGTCAGCCTTCTCACGCTTTTTCTCACTCTCTTTCCCAAACTGCAGCCGTATGAGGTCGTTAAGTCGTATCGCTTCTGAGCAGTGAGACGTGGCGCATATCCAGCAGGGAGCAAATCCAGGCAGAAGGGAGTGCCGCCTCAGGGCACCGCCCAGAAGCAGCAGGTGCTCCCTCCCTCTCACTGAGTTTGTCTTGCGGCTCTTCATCTCCTGGGCATCATCTCCTGGAGGTGTGCCGCGCTGGAAACCGTCATCACTGCTGAGACGTACACGCTGTAACAGGAAGCAATCAAGGAAGGAGGAAGCAGGTGCTCCGCTCACGAGCAAGAGTAGGCAGCGGCTCAGTTGCGATGTCACACGCAGTGTGTGCCTGAGCAGCACGGCCTATGACAGCAGTGCGGGACCCTGGCGGGGAGCCTAGAGAAGTGCGGGATGGTCCGCAAGGGGCCCATAAGAGGTAACAATGGACGTTGGGAAGCAGTCCTCATGCGGTTGGGTGCGACTGCCGATTTGGGCATCGAGGAGCGGCGGCTGCCGCCACTGGGAGAGCATGCAACAAACCAGTGCACATGAGTTGAATGTCAGAAGCAGCTGCAAATGGCGCCTAGAGCCGGTGTACCATCGCAATCTACAACTGCGCGGCGAAACACCTACACGCAAGTGCTTTGAGCAACGCTTACATCCCAGCCGCCACGTTTGTTGGGCCGCCGCCGCAGCGGGCGCCGCCAGTGGCGGCTGTGACTGGCGTGATTTCCTCAGGCGAGAGCCATGTACGTGGAGGCCGGACACCTTCGGGGCGAATGAGCGATTCAATAGATATCACGGGTGTAGTGGGATTGGGGGTGGGCGCTGCCTCCTGCCAGCCTGGCGAGCTGAGGCCATTGCAAACACGAGCCCGAAGCCCCACAAATTGGTGCGTTTAGCACGCTGCCATTGTCGCTCACTTCTCTGCCCCGCCCAGGTGACCCTCGGTGCCACTCGTGTGCCGCTCTTGTGCCGCTCACACCTCCGGGGCCCCACATCGGTGGCAGCACCTCTACACTCATTCCAGGGGACGCACACATAGGGCGCCAAAAGCCCTGCTATGCTGTGGGTGACGCACTGCCGGCGGCAGCACCGCGGCGTGGCGGCGGCAGCGGCGGCGGCCCGCTTGCCGGCATCAAACTGCTGAGTTCAGGTGGGAGTGCAAATGGACATAGTGCGGACGAAAAACGTAAGCTTGCACCGGCCAGCTGCCGCACGAGCCTCGCTGCCCCCCTCCCAGGGCGGGGAATCCTGTGCCGGCGCCACCCACATACGCTCAAGGTCTCCCTGGCGCCTACTCCTCCTTCTGTCACAGACACCCTGACACCTCTGCATCCACAGCTATCCTCCCTACTGCAGCTGTGCTATGGCAAACGTGTTGGCACGGATGGCACGCTTATTGGCAGTGCTGCTGCTGTTGGCCGCGGCGTGCGCGGTGCAAAGCGCTGCAGCTGCGGCGGCGCGGCCCGCTGTCGGCCGGCGGCTGGACCCCTTCGGTTCCCTGAAATCCAAGCAGCAGGCAACGCAAGCCCTGCAGCAGCTCCTCAGCCTGGGCCCTGGCTCCAGCAGCGGCAGCAGCGGCGGCGTGCAAGCCGCGTTTGTAAATGTGCCGGTGAGGCGCTGGGTGCTGGCTGCAGCACCCAGCGGGCAGCTTGCAGGCAGGCGTTGCGCGCGTGCGGTGGAAAAGGGTGCCACCTATGACTCGTGATCCACATGCCATGCCTGGATGCAGGATCCCACGCTGCGAGCGATTTGGCCGCAGTGGAAAGCGCACCACAAGAAGAGATACCTCGTGCCACGAGCTGTAAGCGGAGGGGGCGCGGTGCAAGGCTGCACTCATTTCAATGCGTTTCGTCATGTCATTCAGAACTGCAGCAAGCGTGCTCCGGCAGCCTGGCCAGCTCGCCATGCAGCATTTGCCGCACCACCAGAGGGGCACGGGGAGTGGGCTACTCACACATGCATGACTGACATAATGCACGCATTGGCTGGCACTCCCCGCTGCTGCCTGCAGGAGCAAGTGGCCTTCTCAAACTTTCGAATCAACTTTCGGGTGCGTGGGAAAACTGTCCCCGGCTGTAGGGGCACTGCAGGGGGGCGGCGAGGGTGGCTGGTGGCAACTTCTCACGCCTGCCTCCCCGGGCTGTCTGCCATGCAATCTGCCTTCAATGGCGCTGCTCAGCTCTCAAACACGATGACACCTGTCCTCCACAAGGGCAGAGACCCGCGTGCTAACACACGTGTCAGGAAGAGCCTCAGATGCATGCAGTTTGTGGTTGATATGGTGCATAGCATGTTGAGTGAGCCCCCCACCCGTCCTTCTTACCCCGCACTGCAGCGAGTCGCTAAGAACGTGAGCGACGTGCAGAAGCTCAGCTGGGGGCAGTTCAACGGCCAGCTGGACCGGCCGCCGGGAGCCGTGAGGTCTGGCTTCACCCCGCCGCCAGACTATGACGGCGCGGATGCCGAGCTGCTGCCACCCCGGCCCACAGGGGTCAGGGTGTGGGACTGGCGGGCTGTTGGCAAGGTCACAAGTGCCAAGGACCAAGGGAAGGTGCGTCCGCTGAGCAGCTGGGCTTTAGGAGGCACATTGGCGGCGCAACTGCATGGGTGCACATCTGCACCACAAGTGGTGGGACCCACTCTGCGTATCCCGCCCCCGCGTGGCCCTCAAACACACTGACTCGTGTGCGCGCTGCCTTGCAGTGCGAGGGCTGCTGGGCGTTTGCCGCCGTGGCCGCTGTTGAGTCAAAGGTGCTCATCTCAACCGGTGCCGTCGCCAACTCCTCCACCCCGCTGGACCTCTCAGAGCAGCAGCTGCTGGATTGCGCGACGGACGGCGCCGGGTTCCAGAGCCAGGGCTGCTCCGGCGGGTACCTCTTTGACTCGTTCCTCTACGCTAGCAGGTGCGGCAGCTGGCAAGCGCTGGTGGCGCGGGCGCGCGGAGCAGCGCTGGCGGGACAGGCTGTCTTTGCAGTGCTGGCGGGGCGGGCGGGGGGTGCAGCGCTGGAGGGCGGGGCGGGCGGTTGGTGCAGCGCTGGAGGTGCGGGGGCGCGCGGAGCAGCGCTGGCGGGGCGGGCGGTTATTGCAGCGCTGGCGGGGCTGGCGGTTGGTGCAGCGCTGGAGGTGGGGGCGGTTGGTGCAGCGCTGGAGGTGGGGGCGGGCGGTGCAGCGCTGGAGGGGCGGGCGGGGGGTGCTGGGGCTAGCTGTATGGTGTAAGCCGCACACCATGCACATTAGACGCATCAGTCTCTTGCCACCTGCCAGCGTGCCCACAACACTCATTCCCACTTCTTGTGTGGGGCCGCCCACAACCCCTCTACCCCATGCCGCCATCGCACCTGTCCCCCTGTTGCAGGGGCTGGGGTCCACCACATTTGAGGCCAGGCCTCCCCCAATGCTGCCCACTTGCACTTGCCTCCACCTTGCCGCAGGTGGCAGGGCCGTTGATTCATTGCAACCGGCACCAAATGCCAGTCACCCTCCCCCACCACTCCACCCATGCTGCCAACGTATCCCTGCCCCCACCCCGTTGCCCCTGCTGCAGGGGTCTTGGCTTCATCACAACCGAAGCCAACTACCCGTTCGCCAACGCATCTGATCGCTTCACCAAGCCCTCCTGCGACACTAGTCGCCTGGAGGGCGTCAGCGGCACTGACAAATACGAAGTAGCGGATGGCGGGTTTGGCCTGGTGCGGCCCTGGTCAGCGGTGGCGCTGCGCGAGGTGGGTGGTGTGGGCGCGTGGATGGTGGTGGTTGGTGGCGCAGGGCGGGGTGTGTTTGAGGGTGGGCCCAGAGGGTACGGGACGCACACGCTGAACGAAGTGCAAGGGTGCGGCAGTGAAAGCTGGTCCGGGCATCCGTTTGGGCCTCTCACATGCCTCCACTGCCCTCCTTTGTGATGATCCCTTCGGCCTCTCCCATCCCTCTGCCGCCCCACTGCGCCGCCCCACTCTGAAGCCAGCAGCAACATGCATTGCACTGGGCGCTTCTCAACCAGGCCCTCAAGCAGCCCGCCTGCCCCCTCCCTCCTCTCGTACTATCCCGCTGCTGCGCAGGCGCTGTTGGCGTTGTGCCAATAGGGGCCCCACACCTCCGCTGCTTTCTTCAACCCACGCCCAAAGGCGTCGTCTTCTCCGTCTTCTGCAGGCCGTGCTGGTGCAGCCTGTGGTGGTGTCCATCCACGCGCCAGAAGACTTCCTCTTCTACGGCGGCGGCCTGTGGCGGGCACAAGATTGCGGGGTGTACCCGCCAGGCAGGCCGAGCACCGCCCAGGCAGAGGCGAAGCTCAATCATGCCGTGCTCGTCGTGGGCTTCAACATGACAGCCCAGCCGCCCTTCTGGTGAGAGGCGCCTGCTTGGGGCGGCCTGTGCTGCGCAGAGCAGTGCTATTCATGAGTGCGCTGGCGGGGCGGGGACGATGGCTTGTGGTGAGGCTAGGGAATGGCGAGTGGCTGCAGGCAGAAGCCACGTGGTGCAGAGCAGGCAGCACAGCACAGAGCACGGCAGTGGTGTGCCCGCTGTGAGCTTGCTGAGCAGCATCTGCCGGCCTGCCTGCCTGCCCCCCATGTGCCTTTGCAGGATCGTGAAGAATTCGTGGGGGTGAGTGAGGGGGCCAGCAGCAGCTGCCGCCGGGCGCACAGCGGGCGCAGCAGGTCGGGGTGCTGGCATAGCATGTCACGGCACAGCACAGCATGCGTAGCGCAGCACGGCACAACATGGCAGGGCGGGAGCTGCAATCACATCCCTGTGCTTGCAGCAAGGCTGGAGGCTGCACACCGGTCAGCAGGCTGCAGCTAGGGGGCAGCACTCGCAGGTGCCAGCAGATCCATGATACACGCGATACTTCTGCCCGCTGCCCTGCCCTGCTGCCGTCCATTCCTGCTGCTCAGCTACTTGCTAGGCAGACCTGCCTGCTGCTGTGCTTTCTTCCACCTCCTGCAGGGAGAGCTGGGGGGACAACGGGTTTGGCTTGATTGAGATGACGGGGCTGACGGTCCGGGAGTCTTACGGCGCCTGCTGGATGTACACGGTAAATGTGCTGCTGCCACGTGTCATGCTGCCACCTGTCATGGTTGCCATATGTGCTGCTTGCCGAATGTGGTTCAGGCTGCAAGATTCCTGCCAGGAGGCCGGCTTGCCTTCCTCTGCCGAGCCTCATGCGCAGCACAGCTGTCTCTAGTACTCGCCGCACGCATCTCGTCTCACGACAGCCCGCCCCCCTTGTCGCCGCCGCCGCTCTGCAGTGGATGCTCATGCCTGCGGAAGTGATGCCACGGGAGGGCGAGGGCGTGCAGGCACGGCCGGTCGTTCCTCTCGGCAATGGTGAGCTCAAAAGCTGTCGGCACACTGCTGCTGTGCTTTCAGCTGCTGCTGCTGCTGCTGCTGCTGTTGCTGCTGCTGCTGCTACTGCTGTACGGCACGCTGCTGCTGTGCCTGTGCCCGTGCCTGTGCAACCTGTGCAGCCGAGGCTCCCAATCACCATGGCCCCTCATTGTATGCTCCCACCATGCAGGCACTGTGCGCCTGATGACTGGCAACAACGTGTCCACGGGGCAGGAGGGGCGTTTGGAGGTTCTTGTCAACAATGTCACCGGCACATGGGCAAGTCTGCTTGCTTATCATGAGATAATTTGCCCTACCTGCTCTAAACAATCCCGCCCCCTCGGATTGTCCACCATCCTGCTTCCCGCCCGCCTGCTTGTCCACCGCGTCGCCTGCATGCACTTCTTGCCTGCCTGCCTGCCTGGCCTCCCATTAACACACCCACTACCAGCCTCGACTACCTCGCTGCCTTGGTGCCCACCCCATTGCCGCACAGTGTCGCTCGTACCATGCCTCATGTGCATGTGCACCCCAAACCACGGCTAAGGGCGTGTGTCTTCCCCAGCTCTCCCTTGTCCCTACGGGGCCCCATCTACTCCTGCTCCTCCCCCAATCCGCCATCAGGCTTGTTGCCTTCTCCTTTCTTTGCCTACCTCCCCTTGCCTCTGCAGGGCACCGTGTGCGCCCGCTCATTCGACTCCATCGATGCCACGGTGGCCTGCCGCCAGCTGGGGCTGGGCACGTCTGGCATTGTGTACCGGGGTACCCCGTTTGGGCAGGGCACGGACCCCGTGGCGCTGAGCAATGTCGAGTGCACCGGGGAGGAGGCGGGCATACAGCTGTGCCCCTCACGCGGCGCTGCCTGGTGCACACACGCTGAGGACGTGGCGATCGAGTGTGGGGACGCGCTGCCAGATGGTAAGTCTGCAGGCTTCTGTCTTGGTGTGTGTGTGTGTGTGTGTGTGTGTGTGTGTGTGTGAGCAGTTTCATGACGGCCAGTCTGCCAGCGCTTCCACAATTGTTGCCTGCCATCATGCTGCGGCGATAATAACCTGCTGCTGCCCTGCTGTTTGGCTGCCCATCCTGCTGCGCTCGCCCTTGCCCAACGGGGCGCTCTCCACCCCTCCCCTCTCCACCCGCCATGCCCCTACCGACCTCGGGTCCCCCCGCGACCTGCACCTGCAATCAAGAAGTGGCATTTGAGTCCTTCATACATTGAGAAACAATTGCACTGCAGAGACAGTGTGCCTCGTCAGCGACGTCAATAACCTGCATCCAAGCATCCATTCTAATGCTTTTGCAACTTTCCGACTGCAGAGAGGGTGCGCCTGGTGAACGACGCCAACAACCTGCGCAGCGGGCGGCTCGAGGTGTTTCATTCAGGCAGATGTGAGTGGCACCTGCCTTGTTGCTGCGTACCAGCCCAGCGCGCTGCACAGGAGTGGCTGCGCTGCCTAGGTGCTGCCGCGGCCGCCTGCCTCCCCCAGCATGCTGCGCTGGGCAGCCCTGCACTGCTTGCCGTGCTCGGTTGCCCGCTGCGCCGCCTGCTGCGCCCGCCAGGCCTGCCCGCCCTTAAAAGCTCCTCCTGCCCTCCCCTCCCTCCCCTCTGAATACAGGGGGCACCGTGTGTGACGACCAGATGACAGACAGGGCGGCAGCAGTTGTGTGCGACCAGCTGGGCCTCGGCTCCGCTGGCACCGTGGCCAAGAATGCGCCCTTTGGCCCGGGAAACGGCACCATCTGGCTGTCCCGGGTCAACTGCACGGGCACAGAGTTCAGGCTGGAGGAGTGCGAGCAGTGAGTGGGGCGGCTGGGCTGTGGGGTTTGAGGGAGTCCTGGCTGGCAGCGTCCCCCTCTCAACTCCCCCTGTGCCTTCTCACACTGCCGCCCGTGTGCGCTGCTGCCCCGCTTCCCTCCTGCTTTGCAGCGCCGGCTGGGGAGTGAGCGCAGGGTGCAGCCACGCCGAGGACGTGGGCATTTCATGCTTGGGAGAAGTGGGAGAGGAGGACCTGCTGCCGCAAGTTGGTGGGTGCTGCCCAGGGCGGTGTGCAGTTGCCAATGAATCAGTCATGGCATCGCTTGCCACATGGGCGGTCATAAATGGCGCCCGGTTGCACCGTTCCCCCGTGCCCCTGAGATCCTGTGGCAGTGCAGAGAATTGCGCATGTGCATGCGCCAGGTGCGGCCGACTTGGGACCCATCTGCCTCTGCTGCCTGGCCCGTGCTGTTCCTGCATCAGCTGCCCTTCCTCCGCCATGTGTTGAGTGCTTATGAGTGCCCGCCCTTCCGCAGTCACGGTGCGGCTGCGGGACACAGAGGGCAGGCTGGACTCCCGGCAGGGGAGGCTGGAGGTGCTGAACAAGGGAGTATGTGAGTCGATGCATCCCTATGGGTCCATGGCTGGCACGCTTCTTGTCAACAGGTGCATGACGACCTTTTTGTCTCGCGCTCTGCAGCTGCCATGCTGCAACCTGTCTTGATCCTCCATCCCATGTGTTGCCTTGCTTCAAGTTGCCTGTCCGCTGGTGCCTGCACTCCCTGACCCGTCCCATGCGCTGCCTCCCACGCCCTGCCATTTGCGCAGGGGGCACTGTGTGCGACGATGGCGGCAACGACGCCCTTGCTCGCGTGGTGTGCAACCAGCTGGGGTACACACTGCAGCCGGGGCAGCGCGTGCGCAGCCTGGTTGGGGGCTTTTACCCGCCCGGCATTGAGGGTACGCCCATCTGGTGAGTAGGGCCTGAGCTTGCACTTGAAACAGGCGACCATGAGCGGGGGCTTGCAGGAGGGCTCGAGGCAAAACGGAGGCAACCCACACCCTGTCAGACAGGCAGTGCATGCAAGCCTGGCTGTGCCAACGGCAGCACAAGGGTGCTAGATTCTTCCACCCGACCCTCTGACCACTCACACACACTGCCTGCATCGCCCCCTGCGCCCTCGGCGTAGGATGGACAACCTGATGTGCAGCGGGTCGGAAGCAAAGCTGGAGGACTGCAGCTTCCCAGGCTACGGAATCCACAACTGTGAGGGCCGTGGGGGAGGGGCAGCCGCCTAGGACACACGAGTCGAGGGGGGCATGAATACGGCTGCCGAGTGTTGGTGAAGGTCGGCACGGGGGCATACGTGGTTGTCGCTGCCCGACTGGTGTGAGCAAAGCGCAGCGGTGACTCTCCCGGGCTGACCTACTGTGCCAAGGGCGCCGCGGTGTACCAGCAGTCTTGCCAGCACGCCCCTTCCTCATGCAGGCGATCACGCAGAGGACTTGGGCATTGCATGCGGCGTGCCACTCGAAGGTGAGGCCTGCTGCCCAGAGTGACCCTCGTCTTGCATGCTGTCAACAACGCTCTTCGGCCTGCATGCATGGCTCTCCCACCGCTGCTGCGGGCCAGTTGTGCTCTGCTCACGCCCCTTACTAGCGCCACCCTCTTAACTGCCTCTGCCCCGCTGCTTTGTCTGCAGCCACCACCCGGCTGGTGGGGGGACCTACCAACCAGTCGGGCCGGCTGGAGGTGCGGCGACAGGGTGTGTGGGGCACAGTGTGCAGCCGCAGCCTCGACCCGGTGGATGCCATGGTTGCCTGCAAGGAGCTGGGGCTGGGATCATTCGCAGAGGTGGTCGGCGCTGATGTGTTTGGCGCAGGCAGCGCCACAGACCCCATCCACGCTGCTGATGTGGCGTGCAACGGCAGCGAAGCCATGCTGCTAGAGTGCCCCTCCAGCAAGCCGGAGGGGTGCAATCATGCGGACGACGCCGGCATACGGTGCAGCACCACTCCATTCCTATCAAGTAAGGGCCTGGGTGGGCGGTTGGGATGGCCGGGGTAGTGGGCGGCGTGGGCCAGGCTGGCAGTGGGGTGCATGGTGGAGGCCGGATGGGAGGACATGTCTGTGCAGGTCTCCGCCACCAAGGCCAGATGGGATGGTGGGCAGCACACAAGCATGCAACATGATTTTCAGAGCGGCAGATGCACAGGCATGCAACAAGGCTGGCGGGATGGGCAGACACGCAGGCAGGCAGGGAAATTAGGGAGGTGGTGCAGGGGTGATACTATCCCAGGATAGCATTCCAGGTAAAGCGTCTCATGCCGCCCATGCTGCGCCCTCTGTGCACTGCCTGCAGAGACGGTGCGGCTCGTGGGAGGCCCTAATGCCACCGCTGGGCGCCTGGAGGTGTTGCGCGATGACGTATGGTGAGCTCCCGGCTGAGCCTGCTGTCCAAGCCACAGCGAAAACCAAGCTAGCATACCCCTGGACAAATCTTGGGGTGTGCTAATCAGTTCATTGGGCATGGTGCCGGCATGTCAAGCCCAGCGTGGTGCAGTTGTGTAACCCATTTAGGCTACCTCTGTTGCCCCCTCTGCTGCAAACTAATTGCCACCGATCCATGCCTCCCATTTCTCATGCCGGGCTCATGGAGCAGGGGCACAGTATGGTAAGCTACAGGCAGAGGGGCTTTTCTTCCCTTCCAGCGGGCGCCTGTAGTACCTTCTCCTTGCCTGCACCTGTTGTTGTTGCTGCCGTCATTGCAGCTGCTGCCGCCGCTTCCGCTCCATGCCTGCTGGTGCTGCTGCTGTTGGGGCTGCTGCCGCCACTGCCACTTCTACTGCCGGGATGAGCATGCCCCAAGCAGGTGACCCGGACCGTCTCACGCCCCCTGTGCTCCTGCACCTGTTGCAGTGACGATGGCATGCGCAACGAGGTGGCCACGGTTGTGTGCCGGCAGGCCTCGTTGGGCCTTTATGGGGTCGTCAGGGGCAGGGCAGCCTTCGGGCAAGGCAGCGGACCTATCCATTTAGATGAGGTCAGTGCTTGATCGAACAACTTTCCTAAGCCTTCCTGCAAACAACATGGCCCGGCCTTGGGTAGCGCCGAGCCTGGCCATGCAGGCACATAGGCAGGCAGACGGGCAGATGTCTCTTGCGGGGCAGCTGCCAGTTCGCACACCTTCTGCCCGCTTGCCCGGCTGCATCCATGCAGGTTGTCTGCAATGGAAATGAGACCTCCTTGGAGGACTGCAGCAGCATTGGCGCCGACGCACACGACTGTAAGCATGTGCAGCGGGGCAGTGGCCACATCGTTGCGCTGGCTCCCTAGCCACCCAGCCATGCATGCTCCATGATGCACCACTGCTTGCTGACCCTGTGTCTGCAGGCATCCACGCCGAAGACGTTGGGATTGAGTGTGGGCAAGATCCGCCCCCACCAACCCCGCCGGTTCTGTACAAGGTAGGTGATGACAGCGCATCCGGGGTGCAAGTTCGGTGGGCAGAATGCATACGAAGAGTGCGGTGGGCAGAATGCATACGAAGAACGCCCCCTGGAGCCTCCCTGTCCCACATCACCGAGCGGGATTTACGTTAGCCACCACCAGTTGCACCTTCCCACCTCCCTCGCACTGCACACCCTATTGTATGCCTCTGACTGCCACCTCGCCCCCGATGTGCAGTATGTGAATCAGTGGGGGTTTGGGTGGGAAGAGCGAGGCGTGTACCTTCCGTTTGGCATCGCGTACGACAATCACACGGGGAACGTATTTGTGACCAACACCTTTGGCCGTGTCCAGGTAGGCCTGGCAGCTGGGCAGAAGGCATGCAGGGCGGCCAGCTCTTGTGTTGTAGGGGACGTCGGTATGCAGCTGGCGGGCAAGCTTCTTGGCAGGGGCAATTCAAAGTGCGCCCTGCCTTGCCGGCAGTGCTGTGACCACCTAGGCCCTTGAAACAGAGAAACACCGACCCGCCTCGTCATTCATGCCCTGTAGCGTTTCAAGCCGGATGGCACCTTTGTGATGTCGTATGGCTCCAACGGCAACCGCCCCGGCCAGCTGGCCGTGCCAACTGGCATGGCCTTTTCTGAAGACAAGATGTACGTCGCTGATGACGGTGAGCTGGCATGCAAGCATGGGATAGCAAGATGAGTGATATTGTTTGGCTACTAATTGGTGAGCTGACCTGGGGAGCAGACACTTGGGAAGCCGAGTGTTGGTGATGGTGGCGTATTGCCGCCTCGTCGTGTGCAGCCCAGGAGTAGCTGGATTGCACAGGTTATGTAGAGCCATGCACCCGGTATGTGTGAAGGACCTGGGGTTTGCGGGGCAGGGGGTGCTCCAACCACCGTCAAACCATGGCAGCCATATGTCACAGCGCCGCCATGTCCTTTGACCAATGGCATCTCCCGCCACATGTGGCGCCCCTTCTATGAGCAGGCAACAACCGCATTTCGGTGTTCAACACCTCCTCTGGTGCACACCTCGTGCAATGGGCGGATGGGTCCCGGGATGGCCCGCTTGTTGCGCCCATGGGGATGGACATCAGGGGCACCACGCGTACAATTTATGTGAGTGGGCCAGGCTCGGTTGCAATAGGCGATAGTGGGGCATGCGTCGCAATTGCCATTGCAAAAGCACATGCAAGCCGCAACAAGCAAGCAAGCATGCCTGATTCTGCCCCCGCCGCCCCCCTGAGCACGTGATGCAGTTGGGCAGCCTGCGCAGCTGCAACAGTACCCTCCACCGAATTCCCCAAACGTGCATGGGGCCTCGGCTTTGTTAAAACAACGAACTTGCGCCGTGCTCACAAGAGCCCGGTTGCGCTGCTCGCTCTGCCCTTGTCCGCCATGCAGGTTGCCGATCGGGAAAGCCACCAAATCAGCGTCTTCAGTCTGAACGGCCTCCGACTACTGAAACCATGGGGCTCCTTCGGTTCGGGTCCAAACAACCTGAATTGGCCAAATGGATGCGCTCTGTCCCTGGATGCTGACATTCTCTATGTGAGCACTGGTTGTGGGGTGCCTTCGGACATGCATGGCCCCCATTTGCTCCGTATTTCAAGCCTGCCATGGTGCCCATTCCGAGGCTGTTGACGTGGCACCATGCAAACGACTGTGCACATTGCGTCCACCATGTTGATGTCCACCATGCAGGTCTCTGACACTCTGAACCGCAGAGTGGTGATGCTTAGGGCAAGCAATGGTGACTTCATGGGCCAGTTCCCGGTTGTGGGGCCTGCCCGGCTATCCTCCCCAGGAGCTTTGTGTGTGACCGAGGATGGCGATGTGTTGGTGCCCGATTACGGGTCAAACAATAGAGTTGTCGTGTTCTCCTCGACAGGGCAGTTCCTTAGTGCGTGGGGAATAAAGGGAGACAAGCCTGGGGAGTTCAGTCAACCCAGGGCAATAGCATGCTCGAGAGACGGGTCTCGAGAGATATGGGTCGCAGACACCGAGGGAAATGCAGTGCAACGTTTTAAAAGAATTTAGCTCGTCAAGGCCCATGATGTACTCTGTTATTTATGTCTGTTATTTATTAAATCGTCAATGTTGGACATGTTTAAAGAGTAAAGAGCCGGACACACGGGCATCACCTTCCACGCCAGCACGTGCCTAGCGGGCGCAGCAGCACCAGCACGCACCAAGGCAGCCTGGGCAGCGCTGCACAACAGCCGTGCCCGGGCTGCCTCAATGCCGAGTGCTGCACACCGGCTGTCCAGCGCAGCCCTGGCGTGCACATCTAGTGCCCGCCAGCCTTCCCGCCAACCATGGGCACATCAGCTTGCTGCCGGGCTGGCGGCAGTAGGGGTGCAGCTGGATCTGGCCCACCCCCGTCCCATCAGCATTGCGGCTGTGCGCAGCGCGTGCCAGCAACGGCAGCTGCAGCTACTGCAGACAGCAGCTGCCCGCGACGGCGCCAGCAAGTTGCAGCACTATGTGGCAGGCGTATGTGGCAGCAGTCTGGGTACCTCAGCGAGATACGGGAGCGGGGTCGGCTTGAAGCCTTAGTGCAGTGGCACACCGGATCCCACTGGGGTGCAGAGGAGACGGGCAGATGGATGCAGATCCCTCAGGACCAACGCCTATGCCCGCATTGCGGCGGCGGTACAGAGACAGTAGAACACATGATCTTCCACTCTCCCCTCGTCTCTCCGCACCCGCTTTGCCGACCTCTTTGATCCAATACCCGCAGACCTGCATTTGTTTATGCAACAGCATGTGCCCCGCCTAGCCTCTTTTGCTGCCGCATGCCGCCAAGAATGGCAAACCGCATCTGCCGTTGACAACTCCGCACCCCATGTACCACCCATCACCCCTTGAGACCCCACCCCCACCTCCCCCCACCTCACAACAGTCCCGTACAAAACGCAATTCATATGTACAGCAACCTTTCCCTACCCCTGTTTATGCATCTTTTCCCCAGCCCAAGCTGCCTCTTGGGGGTCTGTATCGCAAGTTTCATTGCGGAGAAACGGGCTGTAAGCACAAACAAGCAAGCAACAAGCACGTCTATTTGGGTTGGAAGTCGGGAAAGGGGGGGAAGGTTGAGGGAGCAGTAGGGATAAAGGAAGGCGAGAGCGGGACAGTGCTGGACAACGCAGAGAGAGTGGGACATCACAGGCCAGAAGCACTGCCCGACCAGGGGGAGGGCGGGTGAGCAACTCAAAGGGTAAGCAACAAAAAGCAGCGGCAAAAACGGCAACATGGGCCGATGCAGTCGTACTGTAACCAATCGTAATGCAGTTGTGATACTCCACGGCAGCCTGGTAATCCAACCATGATGGTGCGGATGCATGTCATCGTTGGCTGCTGATACTGTCCATGTCACCTCCATATTGGCTGCCGCCGCCCGCTGTGCTACATCTGCCGTTGCCTCCTTCCACGTCGAGTGCCTCGGCGTCACTCAGCTGGCGGTGGGGCTGCCGGGTTCAGCCTGCATGGGGCAGGGTGTAGGGCAGGGTGTGAGGCAACTGCTTGAATCCTCAAGCACCACCTTCTCCGATGCGAACACATTTGCAATTCGCTCGGAATGAAAGCTACCACACAAAGCGTTAAGCGCTACTGTGCCACGCCACTGTTACCATGATACTTGAGAGCACGGTTGCTTACCTTGATTGCTCGGACCAGCCCACGCCTCCGTCATTGCTTGTCCAAACGTGGCCGCCTTGAATGCAGGCCGCCAAGCGGAGGCCGTCTGCAGATGAAGCTGCTCCGGTGAAGTCTCCTGACAGCTTCCGTGTGAAGCTGGCCCCTCCATCTGGGCTGGTCGCCACAAACCCTGTCAAGAAGGAGTAGGTGCGTGCAGCAGCCACCAACCTCGACCCATCGTCCGATGAGGCCAACGCAAACCAAACTGCAATGCCGGAGCTGCTACGGGCTTCCCATGTCTGGCCGCCGTCAAGGCTGGTGTAAAGGCTGCCGCCTGCTATGGCAGCCACAAGCCGCTCGCCGTTGCTCGAGGATGCCACTGCTGCCCACCGCTTACCGGTGCCGGCGCTGGTCTGCTCTTGCCACGTCAGCCCTGCATCGCGGCTGGTGTAAAGGCTGCCGCCGTCAACGCAAGCAATAAGCCGAAGGCCATCAGCTGACGAGGCCACACCCGACCAAGAGCGCACTCCAGCAGCCTGGCGTTCCTCCCATGTCAGCCCGCCATCGTTGCTGGTGAACAACGGCTCCCCGTCATATCCGGCAGCCACCAACTGGAGGCCGTCCCTAGAAGAAGCCAGGGCAGACCATCGCCGTGTACCAGCACCCTGCCGTTGCTCCCACGTGTTGCCTCCGTCTTGGCTCGTGTACAGGTAGTTGTTGAAGGCCGCAGCTACCAGCCTCTCGCCTGATGCGGAGGAGGCCACGGCAGCCCAAGTGCGGTTGCCGGGGCTGGTGCGAGCGTTCCAGGTGGCGCCCCCGTCGGGAGATGTGTGCAAGAAGTCGGTCTGCACGGGGGCCGTCAAACTCAGCCCTTGCAAGGCGGCTGCCAAGCGCATCCCATCAGTTGAGGACGCCAACCTGAACCAGCCGGCCTTCGGCCTGGAAGAAGGGGAGAATGGGGAGGGACAGTTTGCTACGAAATGATCGATGCCTACCCCGTGAATGCAGGAACTCCGACAAGTAAAGCCTAAGGCCTTACCTCACTCAGGCAGCGAACACATTACGACAGGAACACTAAAGCTAATTCACTGACCTTGTTGGGGGTGGCGGGTGAGGAGGAGGTGGCCACGGCACAGGCGGTGGCGAGGGCTCCGGCGGTGGAGGCAGCTCGAGCACAAGGGGTGGAGAAGAAAGGGGCAGCTCGGGAGGTGGAGAGTTTGCCGGAGGAAGAGGCGGAGGAGGCGGCTCGGGATTGGGGCTGCAAGGAAGAAGGAGCACATGGAACGCGTGAGTAGGGGCATCGGCTTGCCCTTCTTGAGTAAACCGACCTTTAGCTGCATTGAAACTCTTGTACCGTTGCTTAGCCTAGCAAATAAAAAGAAAAGAGACTGTGTCGCATGTCTGCTCATGTCTAGACTGCATGTCAAGAGCAAGCACCGCCCACGTACCTGGAACGTTCAATCCAAGAAGCGCCTCCATCTGTAGATGTGTACAGATGGCCCAATCGCACGCAAGCTACAAGCCGCATGCCGTCAGCGCTGGATGCCACCCCCGTCCACCCACGGATGCCGGCACTGGTCTGACTCGTCCAAATATCTCCTCCATCCGTTGAGGTTGCGATGGGGCCTGCCGTTGCCGCAACTGCCAGTCGCAGTCCGTCTGCCGAGGAAGCAATGCTGAACCAACTATCTTGCCAAGCCGAAGTGCGTGCCCATGAGCTCCCGCCATCAACGCTGGTCCAAACACCCCCTTGCGATTGACAAGCTGCTAGTCGCATGCCGTCTTGGGAGGAAGCCACGGAAGACCAACGGGCGACACCCGGCGCCGTGCGCTCCTCCCAAGTTGCGCCGTTGGAGTGCGACGTGTAGAGAAAGCCGCCGTCAACTGAGGCAACGATGCGGGAGCAGTCGGAGGAGCAGGCCACTGAGGACCAATCCCTCCGTCCTGCATTTGTGCGTACCTCCCAACTCTCTCCTTCATCGTCGCTTGTCCATATCGGGCCCTTGACGTATGCGACGGCCACAATGCGTCGGCCGTCACTTGACGACGCAAGCGCCGACCATTGCCGCTCGCCTTCTTCGTATGAGTTGCCGACACGCTCTACCCAGCTCGACCCAGCATCGGAGCTTGTGTATAAGTCTCCAAAATACGCACCCGCTACAAGCTTGTCGCCATAAGAATTACTTGCAATGGATGTCCAGCCCCTTGTGCCAGCATCGTTGTGAGGGTGCCAGCTTGCACCCCCGTCTGGTGATGTGTGTACGGGCGCTCCAATCACAGCCACTGCCAACTTTTCGCCATCGGCAGACGAAGCTAATCTGAACCAACCAAGTTGCTCCCTGCATACAAGTGGGGAGTAGCGATGTCTGGGCTGCTCAAATGGTGCAATATGCCTAGCATACATTGCATTGGCGGCGTGCACATGCCGGCAAAGGCAAGCAAACTTGTACGTCCTAACAGCTATGGGCTTGCCTGGTGGGCGGTGGCGGAGGAGGTGAAGGTGGCTCGGGAGGTGCGGGACTGGGAGGGGGCCTTGGTGGGGGAGAGGGACCTGGCGGAGGCGGGCGTGGTGGGGAAGGTGGAGGGCTAGGCGACGGGCTAGGAGGTGGAGGGGACGGCGGCGACGGCGGAGGAAATGGCGGTCGAGGCGAAGGAGGCCTTGGAGGAGGGGGAGGGGAGGGCGGCGAGGGTGGTGGACGCGGCGGCGGAAGTGGAGGTCGGGGTGGAGATGGAGGGGAGGGTGGTGGTGCCGGGGGGTTAGCACTGCAGGGACACGTGGAAGCGGGAGCCGGATAAGCAATGAGCCACGAAATATGTCAACATGGCACCCATGCACGCTTGCCCAACACACCACCAACAGCCCGCCTTTCCCATGTGCACCTTGAGCGCTCCACCCAGCTCAGCCCCGCATCCACAGACGTGTAGAGAAATCCTTGGTCCGTGCAGGCCACCAGCCGTTGGGCATCCTGAGAAGCAGCGAGGCCAGTCCAGCTGCGGCTGCCAGCGCTGATCTGCTTGACCCAAGTGCCGCCGGCAAAAGCAAAAACGAAGCCGCCCTGAAGGTCCCGGGAGACGGCTGCCAACCTTGCGCCGTCGCTCGAGGAGACGACAGCCCAGGTGGCGGCTACGCCTGTGTCTGTTTGCTCCTCCCACGTTTGGCCACCGTCCACGGTGACATAGAGCGCCCCCTCTGCCGTGCCGGCCACCAGCCGGCTGCCATTGCTGTTGGACGCCAAAGTCACCCAAGGGAGCTCGCCTGCGCCATCATGCTCCTGCCAGCTGACGCCGCCGTTACTGCTGGTGAGGATCTTTCCATAATCTGCTGCAGCCGCCAGCCGCAGGCCGTCTGAGGAGGAGGCGACTGCGCGCCAGCTGCGGGCGCCAGCTCCCGGCTGCTCCTGAAACGTCATGCCACCGTCACTGCTGGTGAACAGGGCGCCCAGGCTCCAGTCATCGCTGCCGCTGCCCGCGCCGCCAAAGTCGGCGGCCACCAGCCGCATGCCATCAGAGGAGGACGCCAGGGCTCCCCAGGCACGGACGCCAGCTTCCCGCCGCTCCTCCCAGCTCTGACCCCCGTCTTCGCTGGTCACAAGGCAGCCATTCAACTCAGCAGCCACCAGGCGTTGGCCAGAGGCAGAAGAAGCGACCACCGCCCAGTCACGGACGCCAGGGTTGCAACGTTGCTCCCAGGACCAACCGGCATCGGGGGATGTGTGTATGCAGCTGTTGAACGCCACCGCCACTATCTTGATGCCGTCACTCGAACAGGCCACACCAGTCCAGGTGCGCGGTCTGCATACCAGGTAGGGCGGGAAATGAGCGACGGTTAATGGCGTGAGCCTCCAACCTATCTAATCGCAGTGGCAAGCAAAGAACCCAGTTGCAGGTGATTGCCCAGGCATACAGGGCCAGCCTTGACAACGACAACGTGCCAACCTCCGCCGTGAAATACCACCCTTTCTTTCTCATTTTTCTAACCCCTTTTCACAGGCGGGCCTGCTGCCAAACGCCGTGGGGCTAAGCTACTAGCCAGCAAGGAAGGGTATCGAGAGCATATCCATGGCTGGCGACAAGCCACTACTGGCCACACCGGTGCATCATGTGTGCACCGGTGTGGCCACATGATGTGCCATCCCCTTGCCGCCGGTCAGCTCACGTTTGGGGCGCGGGAAGCGCGGAGGACGGAGGTGGGAACAACGGCTTCGGTGGTGGCGACAGCGGTGGGGACGGAGGCGGCGGCCGTGGCGAGGGTGGCAGCGGCGGAGGCGCCGGAGGATTTGGGCTGCAGAAGGACAAGACGCAAAGGGTGAGCAGAGGTGCATGGGCCAGTGGGTGGTAACTTCAGGTGGTGACGTGGCATTTCTTCCTTCCGCAGCTCCACCAAAGCCACATCTGCCCCCCTTGATACCCCTCACAACCCCTCCATGGTGTGCAATGCTCCCAACACCAGCCGGCCCACCTGGAGCGCTCCATCCATCCAGCCCCGCTGTTTGCGCTTGTAAAGACAAAGCCGCCTCGCACGCAGGCTGCCAGCCTGGTGCCATCCCGCGAGGAAGCCACACTTGACCAGCCGCGCTGCCCAGAGCTGGCTTGCTCTCGCCAGTCGGCACCACCATTGGGGCTGGTGTGGATGTGCTGCCCAGCAGCCGCGGCAACCAAGCGGAAGCCGTTGCCTGAAGAAGCCAGAGCGCATCCCATAAACTTGCAGGCTGCCACTGTCCGTTTTGCCCAGGTCTTGCCGCCATCCCTGCTGGTTAGCAGGGCCCCATCCGCAGCACTAGCTGCCAGCCACTTTCCATCGCCGCTCGATGCCACTGCTACCCAGGGGCGCTCCCCCGTGCTGCTGTGTTCCTGCCAGCTGGCGCCGCCGTCGCTGCTGGTCAACAGTGTATCTCCGTCTGCTGCAGCCACCAGCCGCAGGCCATCTGAGGAGGAGGCCACAGCCCGCCAGCTGCGGGCGCCAGCACCCGGCTGCTCCTCAAATGTCACGCCGCCGTCACTGCTGGTGAACAGGGCGCCCAGGCTCCAGTCATCGCTGCCGCTGCCCGCGCCGCCAGAGTCAGCAGCCGCCAGCCGCAGGCCATCTGAGGAGGAGGCCAGGGCTACCCAGGCGCGGACGCCAACTTCCCGCCGCTCCTCCCAGCTCTGGCCCCCGTCTCCGCTGGTCACGAGGTAGCGGCTTACTGCAGCCGCTACCAGCCGCTGGCCGGAGGCCGAAGAAGCAACTGCCGCCCAGTCACGCACGCCTGGGCTGCAGCGCTGATACCAGCTTGCGCCGCCATCGGGGGAAGTGTGTATGCAGCTGTTCGTGGCCACCGCTGCGATTCTGATGCAGTCGCTTGAGCATGCCACAGCAGTCCAGGCACGAGGCCTGCCAGTGGGTGGGAGGTAGGGTCAGTACATCGACACATCAAGCCTAAAGTCAGTGGACAGCAGTGGATGGCCCACCCTGCTGCTTGCAGGGTTCCGATGCCAAGAGAGCTGCACCGACTCAAGGGGCCCCGAGGCATAAAGCCCCGTGACATTGCAAAGAGGACACCGATCAACCAGCCCGGCCGCCGCGGGACAGGCATGCAAGGCCGCTTGAGCACCCCGTGCAGCACTCACTTGAGGGGGGGCGGGGAGGGAGGTGGAGGGGGCGGCGGCGGCGGCGGGGGAGGTGGCCTGTTCTGAGCGCCTGCACCTGCCAGCCTTCGTTGTGGGGGCTGCGGCCTGGGGCGTGGTTGTACGGAGCCAATAGAGGCAACAGAAGGCAGCTCGCCAGCTGCATTACAGGCGCCTACCGCTGCAGCAAGCAGCAACACCACCAAGGGGAGCCGGCCCGCCATGGCGGTGCAGGCGCTGCAGGCAGTGGTTCAGAGGCAGGGGACGGGGCATGCGCAACATGGCATTCAAGATTCTTCAAGTCCGTATGCAACACATGCCACGAGCAAATGATGGGAGCGTGAGACCAGAGGAAGCTGTCAGCCGCGGCTGGTGTGCAGCGGGTGAGCGCCGCAGGTACACGCCTTGCCAAGCTGACTGCGCACGAGCCCATGCGTGCAAGGGTGGCCAAGGTTGCACACACCACCAATGCGATCATTGGCAGCACATTACCTTCTGTAATTCCTGGCTGGAGACAAGCCACTAGTGGCCACGTCGGTGCAACATGTGACGCGGCAGCGGCGGCCCCAACGGCGGTGGCGGCCCCAGCGACGGTGGCGGTGCCAGCAGCGGCGGTGCCGCGCCTCAGGGGCTTGACGGAGGCCGCTCGCTCGCTAAAACAGGGATTACACGGCGCCAACCAACTCCGCCGCCAGCCCTCGCGGCGTTTTGCGAGGCCGTATGCCGCTTTTGCTTGCCCTGCTGCAGGGGTGTTATCGCTGCCCACGGGATGAGGCACAAATGTACAGTTCGGTGAATGTCAAAAGAAGCTCCGGGATGGGGAGACTGGGGATGGGGATGCTGCCGCAGTACAGCTGGCGGGACGGCAGAACGGCGGCGGCCCATGCTCAAGATAAAGGGAAATGTGTGACATCAACTTGAGCTGACTGCCCTATGCCTATTTGAACAAGGTTATCTTGAGAGCTGACGAGTCCGCCCTGGCCAAGGCAGCAGAACAAGCGCAGCCGTGTTGGCGGCAGCGCTTGGGACACCCACACCATGCAGCCGACATCGGTCGACTACCGCCCCACGCGCCAGCCAGGCAAGCAACCTCGTTCACATACACGGCAGTACAGACATTACACATCAATAATTTAAGCTTCACGGCACGAAGTTTAGAGCGAGCGAGGCAGATCACCAAGAGAGGCACTTGGCAACAGCAGCAGCTGCAGGGGGGAGGCGCAAGAGTAATGCAGAGAATGGAAGCAAAATGAGAGGCAATGCGACAGAATGGGGGGAGGAATCGGAATCGGTGGCGGAGGGAAACTGTATCATGCAGGGAAAACATGCTTTGACCATTGTCATCACGCATATGCATGCGGATAAGAGCCCCGCCATCAGTCGGTGGCAATGCCGAGCTCTGAGCGAACCCAACTGTTGCACGACTGCTGCATGACTGCTGCATGGCCCGACTGGGCCTGAACACAGGGTGCTCTCCTCTCCTGATGTAGGCAGCTGGCAAGCATCCTTGAAGGGATGCTGCTCCCACAGAATCATGTTCAGCACACCTTGACCTTCTGGCCTGCAAAGCAGAGCGGGCACAGCACACCAGAGCCGGTGAGTCACCGCAGATACAGTGGGGGTCACCCACGCTGGCGCGCGAGGGAGGCCTGGCAACACCGCTGCTAGGTGCAGCCTCTGGTGCCAGGGCAGCACCGTGAAATCGGCTTCACTCAACTGCCCCACCTCCGCACAAGCCTTACACGCCGACCTCACCAGTCACGATGCTGTTGCCAGGGGGCTGGATCTGGGGGTTCAGTCCCAGCAGCGCCTCAACCGTCGTGCTGTGCTCCTGCAACACACACGGATGGGAGGGGGCAGGGACAGGCAGGTAAGTTACCCGGGCATGGCATGCCCAACAAGCCTCGAATGCCGGAGCGGGTGGGCGGGCCAGTACTGCGTCGTGCTAGGATTGCCTGAACCTGCCTCCCTCCCTTGCTCCCTCCCTAGCCCCTGCCTCCTGCCTCTGGACAGCCCGCCCCCAAGTCTCACCGATGCGATAATGAAGAGGCTGTCCCCAGAGACCACTGTGTAGCTGCACCCGGCGCCTTGCCCTGCTGGGCTGGGGCGGAGCGGGGGCGCAGCGGGGCGGGTGCCTGCCGAGGCAACTGGGGGCGGCGGGCTGCTGCTGCTGCTGATGTTGCCGCTGGTGCTGCTGCCTGGGCTGCCTCCAGGGCCGGCGCCGCCGGCGTTGCCGCACCCCAGGGCCTGGGGTGTGAGCTGGTCGGCAGGGATGGGGTTTTGCATCCACGCGATGAGCTGTCGCAGCGTCACAAAATAAATGTCTGGCTGGGACAGCGCATAGACTGCGATGATGGGTTGTGGGCAGGTGGGAAGCAGCAGGCGTTGGCTGCAGCAAGTACAGGGTTAAAGGGGGCAGCGTGGGGCCGGCCGTGGCATCAGGATGTTGTCCCCCCGTCACCGCAGAGCTCTTACGTGTTGTTTCCTTCCACCCACCACACCCCTTGCCCCAACCCTCACCCGCACCCACCCGCAAAGCGCTTCAGCCCCTCCCGGTACGCCGGGTTGTCCAGCCAGCCGTAGGTGTGGATGAAGACGGGCAGGGGGGCGCGGTTGCCCCCATACGAGGCATCCAGGTTTGCTTTGAGGATGTCGTACACTTGGGCGGCGCCGTCGCTGCGGGGCGGGGGCAAGGGACAGGCGTGAGTTTGGGGCAGGGCGCGGGCACAAGCAGCAAGCGCGGGTGGCTGCCAGGCAACGCCGCTGCCCGGCTGGGTGCAGCCGGGCAGCTACCATCCTGCCCGCTTCCCATTCACCGTGATGGTGACCCCCAGTACCTCCTTGCTCTGCCAGGCAGCTTCACACCCCTCAGCCAGCAGGCCTGCTCCCAACTCCCAGGGCTCCATGGAGTGGGGCCCATTGAGCGCTGCCAGCGGCCACAGGCAGGCACATCGTGTGCACCCTCCTGCCGGCACGTGCGGCACGGGCGCACACCGCTGTTCTCCCCACCCCACCCGCCACCCTTCCTCCGTCCTCCTGTGACCAACCCGCCCACCTGCCAGGGTCCATTGAGTAGGGCCCCTTGAGCGCTGCCAGCTGCCACAGCGGCACCTGCCACAACCCTGGGTAGCTCTCGTTGGCGGAGCAGGTCTGGTCGCTGAACCTGCAAAGGAGGGCAGGCGAGGGGGAAGCGGCGGCAGCAGAAGAGGAGCGGTGAGGCAGGACAGTGCCACGCCAAAGGGCCCACGCCTTTGCCAAAGCTCACAGTGTGAGCATCAGGCAGCAGCCTTTTCTCATCCAGCCCCAGCTGTGTGCTCACCATGCGCAGTTCATTGGGATGCCGCTGCCCATGTCGAAGGGCCACAGGCGCTGGGCCATGCTTTTGGAGACAGAGTGCCCCGTAGTCTCCTCAATCAGGGAGCTGCAGGCGGGGAGCGGGCCGGCCAGCCAAGGAGGGCCCAAGTGGTCCAATTAGTCAGGGGCAAGGGCAGGGACAGGCAGTAGTGGCAGGCATGCAGGCACGCAGGCCGGCCGGCCGGCCGGCGGGTGGGTGTACACAGGTGGGCAGGCGGGCGGGAAGGGGCAGGCGGAGCAAGAGCGACCTGAAGCAGCGCGACAATGGGAACTGGCGCCAGCAGCCATCTGCCCGCTCGTGCCCTACAATCTCCCGCGCCCACTCCATGCATCCCACCCCGCCTCCCGACACCCCTTGAACGCAACACTCCATTCTCAGCCACCCCCAGCTCAGCCTGCACCCCGCCCCACCTTTCGTAGAGAAAGTTGTTGCCGTGCAGCACGGCGCGCACAGCAGCGTCCGTCTCCAGGAAGGGGGCACGGAAGCCCTGGATGGCGCCCTCCGGGATGCCGCACTCAGCCAGGCTCTTGCGCGCCCCCACAATCTCGGCCTGCAGATCCGACTGGGGCATGCCCTTGACCTGCGGGGCGCGGCCGGGGGGGTGGCGGGAGGATGGCCATGGGTGGGAGTTGGCAGAACTTAGCAGAGCAGCAGCGGGTGGTAAGGAGGGGTGGCGAGCTGAAGCCAGCAGCAAGTGGTGGAAGAGGAAGGAGAAGCCCGAAGGCATGGGGTTGGTGAAGCCAACGGGAAAGCATGTGGAGTGCGTGCAAGCTGGCCCACGGCCACCGAGCCGGGCCCAGAGAAGGAGCGGCAAGGGCCCCCCATGGCACGCACCGAGCGGTGTGTCGCCGTGTGGTCAGCGATTTCGTGCCCGGCAGCGTACATGTCGTGCAGGAGCTCACAGTCTGCAGAGATTGGGTTAGTGGGCGGCAGCGCCCCGTCAGCGGGCTCATTCAGGTCGGTGGGTGCACCCTGCATGCTGCCCTGCCTGCCCGACCCTACGTCCGGCCAATCGCCACTCGGGGCCCCATCCCAAGTGCATAGCACATCGGAATAAGCCAGGCTTGCAGCCTCCCCACCCACCTGTGTCCTTGACGAGAGTGAACATCGTGGCTGCTGCCGGGCAGCCGTTGGCAGAGGCACGCCCGTCAACCACCTCGCGCATCAGGCTGTAGGATTGCGCCGTGATTGCATCATCATGTGCAAGCAGAACGAATTGGGGCACGCGGCCAGGCTCGAGGCCTCCAGGGGGGGATATTGACGGAGGGACGCTCCCTGCAGCAGCGCCGGCCAGGCGGCGGCGGTCAGCGGCGGCAGTGCGGCAGGGTGGATTGGGCGCGAAGCTGCGGCGGGCGGTGATCAATCATAGGACGCCACCCGGAGCACTCTACCTGCAGCTGTGGCCAACACGGCGCACGCCAAGAGAAGGAGCGCTGCTAGAAGGGGGCGAGGCATGGTGGCCGGGAACCTTTGGTGCCCGTCCAATTGTGCCCGTCAGGAATGAAATGAACAGTGGATGTCCAATTGCAGAAGCACCGCATTTTAAAAGCCAGGCAGTGGAACAAACACGGAAGGAAGGAGTCAGGAAGGTGCAGGTGCCACCTGTCCTGCCTGGCGCGTTTGCACGCTGGTGACTGCATTCAGAACCCAAATTCCCGTCAATTCTGGCTCGATACAAGGTTGAACCAATGCCAAAAGGTCCGCAACGCTCGTGCTCTGGCGAGCCGGCTTCCACAATTTGAGTCACTAGTTGCATCACTTGCTTTCCCCTGCCGCCACCTCTTCCGCTGCCTGCCCGTGTGTCCTGCTCATGCCTGTTTCGCGTGTTGCAAGTGCCGATAGCATGAGCAGCAGCAGATGAAGCAGTGTCATAGCACGGCAGCGCTGCACGCTTGCGCACGCTCGAAAGAGGGCAGGGCGTGGCAGAGCCCGCAAGCGCATACTGTGCAGCAGAGGCTGGGAGAGAAGGAACGGAAGCAAGGGAGGGGGCAGGAGATGGGGCGGCATCGCCGCCGGCAGAGCCGGCTGCCGCAAGCTGAGGGAGGGTGAGGGGAAAAGGAGGGGAAATGGGGGAGAGAGAAGTGGAGAGCCAGCACACAGCAAAAACGTTAGGGGTGGGCAGATAGGAGGGACGAACGAACGGATGAGCACTCGAGAGTTCGGGGCTGTTGCTGGATGAGGCGCGTTGAAGTACTGACAAGAGTTTACTAGAGCCTGTGGCGGCTGGGGTGGGGTGGGGTGCGGCACATGCTGTGCCCGTGATGCCCCACCCAGCCCCCGCCGGGGGGGGAAAACGTTTCCGCTGGGTCCAAGCCTCCCACGCCCGGTGCCGCTGTGACCGCAGCTGCCGGCAGCCCTGGGAGCAGGGCAGAGGCACGGGCGGAACAAGCCGTCCATGCACCCTCCCGCCTCGGGGGCCGCGCAGCGCAGGGAGCAGGCAAGGCACCGGGCGCCAGCCGCGGGCAGTCGTCAGGCTCTCGCGCCGCCCCGCCCGCACATGTGCAGGCGCGGCAGCGCAGGGCCCTCGTACGCCGCGACTGTTTCCTTTGCTGCTCTGTGGCCAGCCGCTGCCGCCTGGCTTTCCGGCTGCAGGGCGCCGTGGGCGTGCTGGGAAAAGGCCCCCAGCCCGCCCGCAGCTTTGCCCCGCTTCAGTGCAGGCAGGCGGCGGCGCTGGGTCCCGCCGCTCAGGGGCAGGCGTGCGGCGCTTAGCCGAACATGCCGGCGCCCATCTGAGACTTCTCCTTGTTGTACTGCTCCCAGTACTGGTACACAATGGTCACCGCCAGCAGGATGCCGGTGCCTGCAGGAAACCGAGGACGCAGCGGGAGGGCAGGCGGGAGTGGGTTGAGTTGACTTGCACTGCTAACACGACTGGTTCAAGGCAGGCACACACACACACTGGTCACGCCGAGCAGGGTGGCAAGGGGCGGGGATGCAGTGAAGGAGGTTGAGGATTTCCCCACACGTCAGCAGGTACAACAAGAGGGCAGAGAGAGGGCAGCAGGGCCGGGCACGCACCGGAGCCGATGGCGCCCAGGAAGTCGGCCACAATGGTGAGCGCGCCGATGCACATGCCGCCAAAGGCGGCGGCGGTGGGGATGTAGCGGTTGAGCTCCTTCTTCAGGCTGGACACGGTGTCGCGGTGGCCCTGCGGCAGGGGGGAAAGCAGGGACAGAGAGAAACAACTGAGAAGGCTGAGTGGCGGAGGTCGAGCGAGAGATACAGTGGGTGCGCTCCGCCGCGAGGCTGCACACGACACGTCAACAGCACGCGCTGTCGGCTGCGCAGCCGCCTCAGGCCCACCCTTCTCTCTACCCCCTGCACACCCCCACACTGGCCACCCCCGGGGCTCACCGCCAGGAAGTACTGCTGGTCGCGCAGCTGCTTGGCCACGTCGTTGGCGCTCTGCCCAGACACCTCAATCCAGGTGATGGAGAACAGGGCGCAGACTGCGGGTGGGCAGCACGCACAGAGCAGGGGAGGGAGGAAGCCGGGAGTCAGGGGGGTGGCGGTATGTGGGAGGAGGAGCACGCGCAGTGGTGGTCGCAGCAGCCTGCGCAAGTTGCAACCTTGGGTAAGGGGGCGCTGCTGAGTGCCGAGCACGGGGCGGCGTGACAGGGCGTGCTCAGCCAGATACACTGCCGCTTGCGCCCTCCCCCACGCACACACGTGCAAGCACATTTGTCAACCCCCCATCTCCGCCCCCACTCACTGCCGAGCATGAAGGCGACGTAGAACAGGGTGTGCATGGGGTTGGCGGCGGCAGCGGCCAGGGACTCGGGAGGGGAGATGTAGTAGACCAGGCCGCCCACAGGGCTCATCTGGCCGTTGAACTCGTCAGCCTGAACACGAGTTCATGTGGGTGCAGGGTGCAGGGGTTACGAGGGGTGAGCAGTGCGAGCGAGGCGGAAGAGCAGCAGGTGCAGGTTTGAGTATCACAGGGAATGGTCAGGGAATGCTCCGGGTTTTCATTACTGCGCTTCAGCGGCAGGAGGCTGGCTCAGCTGCCCCAGACCCAGCCCTACCTGTGCTACCCAACAACCCCAGACCCCGCCCTGCCCCCGCGCTCCTCCCCTCACCCACCTGCCAGCGGCCCAGCAGCTGCACCAGGAAGAAGTTGCCGTAGCGGCGGAAGAGCAGCTGGGAGATGAAGTACAGGTTGGACACCAGGGCGGACTGCAGGGGTGGAGGCGGGGGGAGGGCAGGAGAACGTCAGGCAATGGGGCGGGAGGGCAGGGCCAAGAGACTGGGTGAGGGATAGGCACAGGCATGCGGCGAGCTGCGCGCATAATGCGGCAACAATGGCACGTCGGCGCCACACGTGTGCCTGTCCCACAGCTCCAGCTTTTGTCCCCACGCTGCCACCACACACAGCGCACACACAGCCCTCCCCCTGCCCGCACACACCTGCAGGATGATGGGCATGTTGGAGGTGTAGAAGAGCTTGATGGGGTAGGTCTGGGAGCCGTAGGCGCCGCGGGCGCGCTTGGAGCGGATGGGCAGCTCCACACGGAAGCCCTGCAGGCAGGCAGGGGTGGCAGGGATGGCAGTTCAGCATCAAGTGCTCGATGCGCGCCAGCTAATGCGCACACGCCGATGATGCCATTGATGCCGCCTGCTCCGGCCCCTAAAGCAGCCTGCACTAGCGACCCCTGCCCCAATTGGGTCGTGCCACGTCAGCACCATCCCCGCCACCTCATCGCGCTCCTGCTGACCTGGAAGTAGACGACCATGAGGAAGATGGCAATGGTGGCCAGCAGCTGCATGATGTTGGGCAGGCCCTGGCGGTAGAACGCGTCCTGCAGGGGAGAAGGATGCCGGAACCAAGGGCAGGGTTGTGGTGAGGGGGAAGCCTGGGATGCGCTGTTGGGCAGGCACTGGTGGGATGGGAAGGAGGGGAACAAAGGAATTACAAGCAGCGAGCAGCACTGCAAGGCGCGGGCGGCGGCAGCAGGCAGGGGCGCTGCAACAGAGGCCGCAAAGGCTCCGGCCGCACGGGGCTCGCCCAGCCTCCTCATCAAGCCACCCACCTTGAGCGCCTTGGTCTTGTCGCTTCGAGTGAGCATGAAGTGCACCAGCGCGATGACGGCGCCCTCAAACTCAGGGCCGCGGCCGACGTTCAGGGTGTAGGGGCTGCCAGGTGGTGAGGGTGGGGGGAGGGCGGGGGAGGAGATGCGCAAGTCAGCTTGCCGCCCTGCAGGAAGCCCCCTGCCTTGTCTGCATGAAAGACACGCCTGCCCAGCCCTGCGCTCACTTATCGGTGGGCACGTGCAGGCGAACTCCCCAGGCACCATCTAACCAGTGCACTCCATGGTCCATACCGCCCCCCCACAAGCCCCCCCCCACACACACCTGAAGGCCTTCCACACGATGCTCTCGCAGATGTTGGTGGCGATGAAGAGGGAGATGGCGGAGCCCAGGCCCCACCCGTTGTTCAGCATCTCGTCCAGCAGCAGCACCAGCACGCCGGCAATGAACAGCTGCGCTTGTGAGCAGGGGGGGGGAGGGGCAAAAGGCAGGATGAGGCGGGAGCAGGGATGAGGCGGGCACCGAGGGCACCAGAGATGCTGCCCATTCAGGCGCGCTCCACAACTTCGTTCTTCACATGCGAGGAAGCCTGCCCAGGTGAATATAAACACAGCAGGCACAGCACAGGCGGCACCACAAGAGGCACAACGCACACAAGTTTGCAGCACGGATGACGCCGCCATCCAGCCACCCTCTGCTGCAGTCCGCCCCCCCTGCCCAAGCCTTTCCATCCGCCCATCCCAGCAGACCACCGCAGCGGCGCGCACCCACCTGCAGCACGATGAGGATGCCGTTGACGACGCCGACCTCGGAGGGCTCGCCGTACATGCCGGTCAGGACGTACACAATGGCCTGGCCCACGGTGATCAGCAGGCCCATCACGTGCTCAGCAGTCTTCCTGCAGCACGGGCGTGGCAGTGAGGGGGCGGGAGGGGCGGGGGCAGGGAGGTACGAGGTCAGGGGCGGGGCGGGGGGCAGAGCGCACACGACCCACAAGTGCTGTTGGCCTTGACGTCCTGTCTGGCTTGCGGCCCCGCTCAGTTGTGTGCAGCTCTGAGAGGTGTGCGCTCTGGATACGCGCCGTGCCGTGCTGCGCCATGTGCTGTGCTGTGCTGTGCACAACACTGGGCCCATGCTGCGCCCGTGCTGCGCTGAAACAAGCGCTGAAAAGGTGTAAAGCAACAACAAGGGCTGGCTGCCACGCACATGAGGTCGCGGTCGGACTTGACGTTGGTGTCGACATCCAGGATCTTGGAGCCCACCAGGAGCTGGATGATGAGCCCCGCTGTCACAGTGGGGCCAATACCCAGCTCCATCACCTGCACAGGACGCAGGGGAGCAGGCAGGGGGGCATGGGTCAGGCATGTGACGGGAGGGCAGGAAGGTACGGGGCAGGAAGGCACAGGCAGCTGCCAGCAGGAGGGCGGCGGGCGGCCACGTGGCGTTGTGAAGGGGGGCCGCAGGTGCATCTCACTCGCTGCCAGTTTTCGTGGCTGTCTGTGTGCTACCAAGTGAACACGCGTTCAGACGATGGTGCATAACAGGCGCCACAAAGCGGCATTGCCCCGGGGGGTGTGTACGACCGAATCGGCTGCCTTCCAAGTCCCACATGAGCGACCAATCGCTGTTGGCTGCCAGGCCAAAGCCGCCCAGTTTTTTTTGCCGCCACAAGCAGTTGCCTCCACATGTAAAGCCTTGTCAGAGGCTTTGCAAAGCTGTCCACCTGGCCTTTTCCAGCCAAGAATAACGTCTGCCGCTGTGCACCAGTCACGTTGGCAGCACTCGGGACGCAGAACTCGCATGCAGTAGCAGCTACCGGCCCCGTGCTGGAGCGTACATGCACACCTGGGAGCTTGCCAGATCACACACCACCAACAGGGCATGAAGCTGTGAAGCCACCCAGCACCCACCAACAGACTGCAGCAGTGGTATCAGGCAGCACCCAGGTGCACCGCAGCGCACGCACGTACCGTGCCGCGTGAGGAGGCCATGATGACGCGTGCCCAGTACAGGGGGTCGGCGCCGCTGGTGGTCTTCACGCCATAGAGAGGCAGCTGGGAGCAGACCAGGAAGATGGCCAGGCAGACCAGGGTGTAGAGCAGGCGGTCCCTGCACAGGGGGCAGAGCGGGCGAGCGGCGCGTCGTGACGGGGAGCGAGCGGGCAGATAGGCGGGCGGCGCCTGGGGGCACGCAGCCGGGCAGCGAGCGGCCCTCTTGGAGGGTGTTTCTTGCTGCCCAGGGTAGGTGTTTGAAGGCTGCAAGGTGCGGCTGCCGCAGCGCTACCCAGAGAAGCACCAGCAGCGGCCTAAAAGACTGCTGGCGCCGCCGCTCCGCCTCCGCAACTGTCGCCCTCCGCGGGCGGCGGGGCCTCTTCAGAAAAGCCCAGCGCGCAGTGCGCTGTCTCAAGGGCGCCATGGGTGCCACTGAGCCGGCTGGAACGTACGCTGGCCCCTGGGCAGCGGCAACCCGCGTCGATCGGCCCTGTCCCAGCTGATGGGCCCCGGCCCACGCCGTTAGCCCCGCTGGCACAGCCATCGGCCATTACCATACCGACAGGCCGCGATCACGGCGTGCCGCGGCCCATCTGCTGCCCTGCGGCCTGGGCAGGCGCACTCCCCTGCCCACGCGCCGGGGCGCTGTGCCTCACTTGAACTGCACGCGCTTGCCGCCGGAGGGCTCCTCCACCTCGGGGATCCACTTCGCCAGAGGGGCGAAGACCTGGAGCGCCCGCATCGCGGCTCGCTGTTGCTGGAGCCGAGGGAGTGATGCAGGGAGCGGGGGGAGGTTGAGAAGATGGAGGAAGTGTAGGGAAGGGCGATCGGAGTGCCCACTTGCAAAGAGTTCGCCCCTCCAGGTTGGCCACTGCCAGGGAGGCATGAAAGGTTCCACCCTCCTGTGTGGGACGTTCCATGCATGATGCGTCAATCAACAGTGCTTCCCTATCAAAATGTGCACCGTTGCGAAGGACAGGCGCCGCGGGAGGGGCGCAGGAGAGGTAGCAAGCAGTGCCGACGCGACGGCGGGGCCGACGTGAGTGTGCCTGGTCGGCCAGAGGGTGGTCGGCACCACCCTGCTGCCCTAACCTCCTGCTATTGGCTGCCTGCCCAGCACCCTGATGATTGCATGGACTTGCACTGCAGGATGAAGACCACACAAGCTGCTGCACACGGCATAGTGGAACCGTTCAGCATGGTCACGCTCAAAGGGCACACTCGGCACGCCACTGTGTGTGCATCATCAAGCACTGCTGCTCGGATGGTTCCACGGAGCTGGGGGAACCCTGCAGCATTCCCATTCTCGTATACACACACTGTGCCGATTCTTGTGCTGCAAGTTGTTGGTGTGCCTCATCACATGCCCCGGCTGTTGCTGCGACGCAGCTGTGCCCAGGCCCACTTCAGAGGTCCCTGCTGTATGCACAGACACGCACGCTGAGGTATCACCATTCATGTCAAGAGGCGTGGGGAACCTGCACGGCAAGCAGCAACCACTGCTGCTGACGCACTCCAGAGCACAGCACCCGTGCGCAGACCTGCCTCGAAGCAGCGTTTGCCTTCTGCACATCGGAAAGGCTGGCGGCGACGCTCCCTCAGGCCCACGCTCCCTCAGCCGCCCCGAGCAACATCGCTTTTCACTGGCAGCCTACCAGGGGACGGTTGCTGGTGCAGCAGGTAGGCAGACAGCCACAGGCTTGGCAGGCAGGCAGAGCTGAGCCAAGCAGGCGGGTTTGAGCGAAGACCCCCTCGCACTCAATCCAAGCTGCCCACGTTCCCAAGAGTGAGACAGCAGCTGGGGCACAGTGCAAACTGTGAAGCAGCAGCAGGCAGCAAAGCCCTTGCAGGCCTCCAAACACGCAGCACAAACCACACTGCTGGAGTGCACCTGGTACGATTTTGACCCCCAATGGCCCCGGCTCTCAACAAGCGGCGTGCGCCCACTGGTCAGCATGTGCTGCGCCCCCTGCTCACGAATGCTGTGGCACCCCCGGCTGAGTGGAACCAGCCTGCTGACCTGCACTATGCACTGAGCTGTCCTTTCAAGGGGCTGCTGCGAGGGCAGAGCTGAGCAGACGGGTTGGGGGCGTTACACGATCCATGCGCGTCAAAAACTTTGTTCGCATCCGGCGGGCACTGCCGCTGCGCTGCGCCGTGGCTGCCGCTTGCCGTCGCCGACCAGCTGCAGGCATTGCGTCAGGCTCCCCAGGCATCTTGAAGAGCTGGGGTGGCACGTGCCCGGGAGAGGCTGGGGCCTGCACTCTACTTGGCCCTCTGCCTCCGCCTCTTGCGCTGCGGGTATGATGGGGGGTGGAGGCAGGGCCGGTGGTGAGCAAAAGGAGGCAGTGTTTGATAGGACAAGCCCAGCGTGCGCGTGCCAGCAGCCAAGAGCAGGCCAGCAAGGCCGCATGTGCGGCGCTGGTGCGAGCCTAGGTGGCACAAGCGGGGCACACAGCAGGGGCCTACAGCTGCCCCAGGACCCTCAACCCATTTACCTTCAGGCGCCTCATCCTCTTTTTCCTCCACTGCACGGTGTGAGAAAGAGGGGAACACAACAAGTATTCGTTTATGGGCTGTTTGGGCATGTCGCACGGGCGGCGTAGGGGCGGCGGCAGGCGGGCTCGTCACCCAGCCGCACTCTATTCGGCACGCTGGCACCGCTGCTGCGCGTCGCCCGGCTCGCCCGGCCTGCCATGAGACTAGAGGAGGGCCAAACTAGGGTGGCAGAGCCGCCCAGTGCATGGCATCATTGCGGCCGCAAGCAGGCGTGATGCGGGGCGCCGCTGGTGCTGGCAGGCCCACTACGGCCCGTGCCGCGTCTGCCAGGCCAAGGAGGGCTGACAACGGGCTGGCGGGGGCTAACCCACTGCATCATGCCGCTACATCCCCTCACACAGCCCTGCCCGAGCATCACCTTAGCGCGCATCTTCGCTACTGTGTGGAGACAGCAACAAAGAGAGGGCGTGGCAGGGGAGGAGGGCGGCCTAGTCCCTCCCAAGGCGCTCCATGTCAGCGGCCCGGGGAAACCCCATGCAGCCGGCAAAAGCGCGTGGGGTGGCTCCGTGTTCGCCACTTCTGACTGCTTGGACCGTGAGCCTCAATTCCCAGCACCGGAAGCCTTGCTGCCGACGGCCTGTGTTGGACTCACATTGCCTCCTCCCTCTCTGTGCCGCAAACCGGCTTGCTGCGCACAGATCAAGACCGCGTCACATACATAGCGTGCTTGGACAGTGTCGGGGACAGTGGGGAAGGTCCACAGCCCGTCAGCGCAAGTGCCATGTGTCGCCCGCAGGCGGCGGCGGCATCGACTGCGAGTGGCAGTGGCACCAAAGGATGTTGGAACTGTCTGGGCGTCATTCAGTCAATGTCTCATTGAGTAGTGGTTGCTAGCTGAGGTGTCTGTGATGAAAGCAGCGCATCACACTTGATGTGAGCTCTGGTTGTGTGTGCGGTCGGTCGGGCGGGGCCCACTGGGCCCGCTGGCAGCGGCCACTGCTGGTGCTGAGAACGTGCAGATAGGGGAATGGGCAGGGGTAACTGCGCGGCGGCAGCTCCCTGCTTATGAGTTGCGCTGAACACAAGGTGATCCAACTGTGCCCTGCCAAGGCTGTGCCCAGCAGCAACATGCCCCCGCACCACCCCTCACCACCTTCCTTGCACAGCATCCCGAGGTGTGCCACAGTGCATTCAGTGCACAGAAAGCAGGGCCTGCAGAGTGAGCTCACCCGCAGGTTTGAGTGGGTGGTGTCAAATGACCCCACCCCTAATGTGGAGATGGTTTGGGTGGAGGGTCGGGGATAGCGAGCGCTTGGAGGTATGGGAAGGGACGGCGCACCGCTCGGAATGCACTGTGCGCCCTCCAACCCGGCTACCCGGCTGATACCGCCTTTGGCTGCTGTGCACAGCCCACAGCATTTCGATACCAGCAGCAGGCAGAAGGCAAATCGCAGCCTGCTGCCAGTGATGTGCCTTGGCTAACGGAATGCCGCAGTTTGACAATGAGCCGTCTGTGCCTTGGCTGCCCTGCTCGAGATCCCACACGTCTCTTTCATCGACACGCCTGCTGCAATAACCGTGTCGCGCCTTATGAGGGGCGTCTGCCTTCTGTGACCTTCTCTTTTCATTAGAAAGACGAATGTAATGGCGCTGATGTGACGGGCGGAGCCTTCTGTACTAGAGCAGCAGCACCGACGGGCAAGGTTGAGCCGCTCACCGGCAGCTGAGCGGCAGCTGCTAAGTGGAGGGCGCGAGTTGAAATGCAGCATTTGGGCAGCACTGAATTGTGCTTGCAGCCATCTCACAGCCAGAATGGTGCATTCGCTGCGCGGCTGTCCTGTTTTGTGAGGGCGATGCGAGGGCTGCAGCGGGCAGCCCGACTGCTGGCGCTGCTCCTGGTCCTCTCAGTGGGAAATTCGCAGCCCCTACCTTGTGCTGCTGGATGCACGGCCCGAGGGTAAGAATCACTCGAAGCAAGAGACAGGACAACTCTCCTCGGGAGGACGGCGGGCTCAGGCTCTTCCTGTGTTTCACCCCTGTGCCGCAGGAACTGCAATACCGACACTGGAGATTGCATGTGAGAGCAGGGGCGACTGCCAGCGCAGTGTGGGCCCGCCTAGCCGCCTGGCGCCGCCGCCGCCTGCGCGGTCCCGCCATTCCCCTCGTCCCTGCCTCCGACCTGCGTACCTGGCCATGTCTGCTGAGCGTTGTACTGTCACCGCTGTGCTGCTCCCTCTCCCTCAGCTGCCCATACGGCTACACAGGGAAGGCATGTGAAATTGATGCACTCTCCGCCTGCCGAATCACACCAGATGGCCCAGGCACGTGCACACCCTGCCAGCTGCCGCTGTGCACCTGCCGCGCACGTCACGCCTGCTACCGCGACGCACACGGCACCTGCACCACGCTTGCGTTGGGTGCACACGTGCCGCCTTGGCGCTTCCTGCCGCACCCACCCCATTGTCGCGCTGCAGCACATCCCACTTTCTGCCAGGCGGCAGTACCATGTGCCACCTGCTTTGAACTGCCAGCCAGCGTCAATCGCCTGTAGAAGCGCCCCTTAACAGAAGGTGACTTGCACCCCCGCCTGCCCTCTTCGCCCATGCCTTCTTCCTCCCTGCTGCTGCAGCTGTGTGCCACCAGGACGTGACAATGAACTGCGAGTGCTGGCGCCAGTGCGAGCGCTACCACTGCCATGACGGCGTGTGCGAACGGCAGCTGCCCGGCCCCCGGTCCCAGCCAACCCTGCCGGGACGCGACCGTGGCTGCTACACACAAGCGGGGCAGCCGCCAGAGAAGCAGGCAAGTAGCACGGCTTGTGGGATGCCCGCCTGGGACGCAGCAGGGGTGCCGCAGACACTGCATGGCACCGTGCTGCCTGGGGTGGTAGCGCGAGGCAGAGTGTGCCGCCCAGCCTGCTGCCGCCAGGGCGCGCAGCATGACAGCAGGGGGGCGGTCCCCCGGCAGACCCCTTGCAGCTTGCGTCCCCCTGGATCAGCCCCCCGGCTTGCGCCTGCAACTGTGCTTGCGCCTGCAGCTGTGTGCGGCAACTGTGGCCAGCGCCCCTTGCGGGACCCCTGCCCCCCCGCTGCAGCTGTCCAACCCGCCGGACGATGGGGATGCGGGTTTCATATACTTTGAGGGCTGGAGGGCTGGGTCCAAGCAAGTCACCAGCAGGTGCGCACCACTGTGTGTGTGTGTGTGTGTGTGTGTGTGTGTGTGTGTGTGTGTGTGTGTGTGTGTGTGTGTGTGTGTGTGTGTGTG